>JAQQSZ010013698.1:0-11699 GCA_028646595.1 Phalanger gymnotis
TTGTTGTTTTCTTCAGTATATTTTTCTGTAATTTTTTGGGTCTCCTTTAGCAAGTCATTGACTTGTTTTTCATGGTTTTCTCTCATCTTTCTCATTTCTCTTCCCAATTTTTCCTCTACTTCTCTAACTTGCTTTTCCAAATCCTTTTTGAGCTCTTCCATGCCCTGAGACCAGTTCATGTTTTCCTTGGAGGCTTTTGATGTAGGCTTTTTGACTTTGTTGACTTCTTCTGGCTGTATGTTTTGGTCTTCTTTGTAACCAAAGAAAGATTCCAAAGTCTGATACTGAATCTGGGTGTGTTTTTGCTGACTGGCCATGTTCCCAGGCAACTTACTTGACCCTTGAGTTTTTCAGCGGGGTATGACTGCTTATAGAGTAAAGAGAACTATATTCCAAGCTTGGGGGGGATGTGCCAGCTCTGCCACAGCACTCCTCCTTCCCCATGAACCCCCAACTTGGAATGGACTTAGATCTTCAGCAGGATCTTCACTCCTGCTGTGATCAGCCACTTAATTCCTCCTGCCAGGTGGGCCTGGGTCCAGAAGCAACTGCAGCTGTAGTTCTTTAGCTGCCCCACCTCTATTGCCCCTGGGGCAGTGGCAGAACCCTGAGCTCTATCACCCTGCCCACAGCAGCCTTTCCCACTAACCTTCTTTTGTGTTTGTAGGTTGAGATGTCTGGCAACTGCCACAGCTCACTGATTCAGGGCAATAGAGCCCACTCCACTCGGCTCCTGGTCTGGTTGGTCGACGCGGCCCATGCTGGGCTCTGCTCTGCTCCCAGCTCCATGTTCGAAAGACCTCACCCAGAAACCATCCAAGCTGTCCTGGGCTGGAGCCCTGCTCCCCTCTGCTCTTTTTTTGGGTTCTGCTGTTCTAGAATTGATTTTTTATAGGTTTTTAGAGGGACTTGGCAGGGAGCTCGCGCTAGTCCCTGTTTTCCAGCTGCCATCTTGGCTCTGCCTCCCTGTGAGCTTCTTTTCTATGATCATCTGAAGATGACCATTCCTGGCCTAATTTTCAGTTTGATATGAAGAATAAGGGGTAGCTAGGTACCATAGCATATTAAGTTCTAGGCCTAGAGTCAGGAAGACTCATCTTCCTGAGTTCAAATCTAGCCTCAGACATTTACTAGCTGTGTGCAAGTCACTTAATCCTGTTTGCCTCAGTTTTCTTATCCGTAAAATGATTTGGAGAAGGAAATGGCAAACCACTCCAATGTCTTTGCCAAGAAAACACTAAATGACTTCATGAAGAGTTGGGCATGACCGAAAAAAAAACTGAATAACAAATGAAGAATAACACATTCAAATGAAGTTCTGTGCTGTGATGTGTTGGTTGGATACATTCAGCCAACAGAGCAAATGGGAGCTTGTTGAATATCAGAATTGTCTTGCTTTTGATTTTGGGATCTTTTGAAAGAAATCCAGGGTACTCTGCCCCGTTTGCATTAATTTTCACAGTAGACTGCTAAATTATCACTATCAATTTCTTCTTCAGAATTACACCTCAAGAGCACTTGAAATATGAATTTTTCTCATTTTCATTAGCACTTCAGATTTACTGATACAGTGCTGTCTTCTCTGTAGAATATTGTTTCTTTCTCTCTATTCTTAGTCCTTCATTTTCCCAAGATTATAGATACTGGTTCATAAATTTCCTTCCCAGTTTCTTTCATTACATGTTGGCAATAGAATTTGGAGACAGACATTTTTCATGTTTTTGGCTTGGGAGTAGAGAGTGCGTATTTTTCAACTTCACGACTTCAATGTTATCACAACTTTTCTTATTTAACAAACATTTTTCCTTGTTTCCTTATTTCTTACTACCTAAAATAAACTTTGAAAATGTAAAGAAAGTGTAAAGGCTGATAGACATGGCTAGGAATGCAATTCTTACTTCTGTTCAGGCCCTGAGGAAAATATATGACTGATCTATAGGAGATAGGTATGTAGAGGAGGAAAATGTGGCTCCACTCAAATACAGAATAGACATGTTTTGTAGAAATAGGAGGAAATAAAAACTCCAGGAACACTGTCTTCTAGGGAACAAAGACAGCTTTAGGAATATGATATGTGTGGGATTATGAAGAATCTGATTAGACTCATGTGGCATTGGGATAATCTTTGTACCTCCTCAAGAAGAACATAAGGCAATGGTGGGAAGACTACATTGAGTGCATAAAAAAGACTACTGCCACATTTATCCAACATTATTAATAAGGGATTCAGCATACAATGGAGACTTTCTCTAGGCCTTTTATATTTACATACTGACTCAGTTCATTAATCATGAGAGCTCCATATTGGATACCCCGGTTCTAATATCAAGCAGATCTTGTTTGTTTTGGGCTGTATAGATTTAGATGAAAAGTCTTGGAGGGAGAAACTGAGGCTTTTAGAGAACATAAATCCAAAGTCATGAGATCGTACTCTTTGGAATGATTAGAATAAAGAAAGCCTGCCTGTGCTCTTTCTGGCTTATGTATCTTCTTAAAGCTATAAATCATCCTAGTTCCCATGCTCCCAATAATTCCTTCATCTTTCCATTCCAGATCTATATAGACCTAGTCCAAAAATTTCCACATTTGCTGGGGACAACAGTATAAAATGTAGTCACAAAAAGTATAATGTTGTTAAATATCTCAGAATGTGACTTTTAGTAAGTTTCTTTAGAAACTGTCACACATATGTCATGGCTGATGTTTATCCCCATTTCCAGTTGTGTCTAATTAAGAGAAGTATTGGATTATTTGGGAAAATAATTAGATGTCTCATAGCTTTTTTTATATATTAAAGGTAATCACTTGATAGGAAAACACATAAATATACCACTTTTTCACAAATAAAAAAACAACTAGTACAAACACACTCACACACACAGACACACAGAAAAAAATTACCAAAAAAGCCTCCAATGACAACCACCAAAATACAATTTTCTAGAAGACAGGGATTATAACATTGTTTAGAAATAAGTTCATTCTTCTCCTTATGAAGAACAATACAAAGGTATTTTGTACTCATTAAAAATATGGACCTATCTCATTCTGGTATCTTTAACTATTTATGTCTTTATCGAAAACAAGGAAGAAGAGTTTTTTACAATTATTTGCAAGCCTGCCTGCTGTGGAGAACCTTACTGATAGAACATCTATATGTATAAGGATTCCTGTCTTTGTTTTTTTTTTCTTTTGTAAAGCAAAGTTGTTTCTATCATACATATTTGATAAATTATATAACGTATTTTGACTAATAAGACATATTCATATTACACATACCCAATATGCGTGCATATGTAACAATGTGTGTTGCTTATCACTTATATGTAGCAATATTTGCATAAAATATATGTGTTTATATACATCTGGGTCAATTGCTCTTTTTGCTAGCTAGACTAACTTAAAGGAAAAGAGAAGTAAAACAGACATACCCATTTTATTGTGCTTCACTTTATTACACTTTGCAAAAATTGTGTTTTGTTACAAATCAAAGGTTTGTGACAACCCTTTTATAGGCACTGCATAACCAAAATTTTTGTCTGATTCACTCTATTGAAATATTCTTTTTACTGTGGTTGTCTAAAGTCAAACCCACAATATCTCATGGCTATATTAAAATAAATAAGTAGATTCTTTACTAAGGAACAACCAGTGAATTTCTATGTCATGGTCTGTAAGCTTTATTATGAGGTTGATTTTAAATAGTAAACCACAGTTATTTATGTGACATATGGTAGATAATAAATGTGTTTTGTGTGATAAATTTATGCTTCTGGTATTTTAATATCTAGCATGTATGCATGCACGTATGTATGCATGTATGTATGTATCCACTCTCCTTCTGATAGCATGTCCTAATGGTGTTTTATTCTACTTTATCATCTTAGAATTCTTAAGACTGTCCACAAACATTGGAGACCTACAATTAGACAGCCCACAGTAGAATCCTCCTTTTTATCTAAGACCATAGAGTAAATAAGAATATCTTCTCAAAAAAGATCCAAGCTCAATGAAAATAGTTACTCTAAAATTAAATGTGAAGTCAACATTTGTTCCCCCAAGTCCCACAAGTTATAGATTTTCAAATTTAGAAGAAACAGTAAGATTGTCTAGACTTATTTTTTTCTTTATTTTTTTCTGCATTTAAATAGAATACTAGATATAATGTATGTGTGGAGATGAAGAATTGTGGAATCTTTCCTACGGTATTCCATAAAAATTTTCCCTTCCTGTCATACGAAAGAAAGGAGAAAACTGAATTTTCACAACTGTTGAAAGGAGATCAAGGATCTTTGGAGAAGACAGGACATCCCCATAGATGCTGTGTTTGTTACTTAGAGAAAGCTGTTTGTGGTATTGGCAACTTTATAGGACTGGTGAGAGACCGGAGAGGACATAGATATTGGTATGTTTGCTGGAGTTTGAGAAGCCATTTAAGCACAACAAGTGTTGCTCCCTCCCTATCCCACCTGGATCACTAAGGGGTGTAGTGGAGGGAGGCATGAGTGGGGAAAGAACGTCAGACTGTGATGCTGAGAAAAGGAGTATTGTCTGGACTGACCAGTTATTTCTCAACATTCTATTTGACACAATTGATAACAGTGATTTGCCTATTCCTGCTGCCTCTTCCTGGGGTTTAAAAGAGCACATGGTTACACCAGAGCTTGCTTTTTATTTGAAGCTGTTTGCAGAGCCAATATGAGAGAGTAGAGAAGCAGTCAGCTGAGCTTTCCCAAAACTCCTCTGCAAACACCTTTAAAATAATGGTTCAATTCAATTCTGGAGTGACAAAACCAACAAAAAGTCATAAGTTATGATTTCAATCTGAGCCAACTTAGGAGTTTGGAAAGAAAATCTGTGACATGGGGTGGAGGCTAGTTCAAAGCCTATGTGAACGAAACACCAGTGATGGTATAGGTGCTTGCAGTAGAAGCAGCAGCAGCTTTGGGAGTTCTGAAGCCAGAAAGTAGCAACTCGTCAGAAAAAGAACACAGGCTTCCCCTGTGCTAGCACTGGATCCAGGAGCTGATGTTGTTTGACAACACCATTGCCATAATTCTTCCAGGGAAAATAGATATTTAATGAAATAGGGGACTTTCAATAATGTCTGATGAAAAGACTTGGGACAGCTAAGTGGTGTGGTGAGTGGAGCACTGGCCTTGGAGTTAGGAGGACCAGAATTCAAATCTGGCCTCAGACACTTGACATTTACTAGCCATGTGACCTTGGGCAAGTCACTTAACCCCAATTATATAGCCTCCCCTGTCCAAAACAAACAAAAAGACCAGAGCTAAATAGAAAGTCTAATTTTCAAATACAAGATTCAAGAGAAACATAAAAGAGAAATCATAATGTTTTCAATAAGATTAAACTGTTTACCTTTCCATATGGGAAGATGATATAAGTATCTTCTAAAATCTTTCTCATAATTATGGCAATTACAAGAATTCTACATAGAAAGAGCATGTGGGAGTGAGTCAATTATGTTGGGATGATGTAAAATAAGGGATACCTGAGAAAGATAGATGCCCTGGGAAAAGGGAGGAGAGGAAGAATAGGAACAATTATCACACATAAAAGAGGCACTGAAGAAAGAGCTTTTACGGAGGAGGGGAAAATGGGGGGCAATACTTAAATCTCATTCACATTTAAATTGACTCAAAAAGAGAAAATACATACATATATAAAATTTTATTATATTGCATTATATCATATCATGTCATATCATGTCACATCATATCATGTTAATTATGTAAGATAATATCTTAGAATCCAGTATAGTACTATACTATATTGTATTATATTGTACTGTATCATATTATGTTATGTTATATTGTGTTGTATTGTGTTATATTGTGTTATGTTGTATTATATTATGTTATATTGTATTATATTATGTTGTATCATATTATGTTATATTATGTTATGTTATGTTATATTATATAATTATATTATTTCACTTTTTGAATCAATACGAATATGTATACAATATATATGTATATACACACACACTCTCTCCATACATACATATACACACATATACATGCATACGTACAAACATATACACATACATATATACTCAATTGGTATTAGAAATCTATCTTACCCCAAAAGGAAGTAGCAGTGGAAGCAGATAAGTGGGAGAATAGGTGTGTGTGTGTGTGTGTGTGTGTCTGTTTGTGTGTGCACGTGTGTGCGTGCATATGTATGATTAAATGGAAAGCAGATTTAAGAAAAGGAATTAGTCAGAAGCAAAACACTTTAGAGTAAGGACAGGATAAAAACAGAAAGAGAGAAAAATGATCAGAAGAAAATAGACTGACAAGAAATGCACAGTGAACTTGAATGGAATAAACTTACCCATAAAATTGAAGAAGATAACAAGATAAGAAACAAAAATCCAAGGATAGGTTGTTTAAAAGAAAGACACTTAAATAGAGAAAACAATATATAGACTTAATATATGATGCTATAGCAGAATCTATTATCCTTAGGGCGAAATAAAAAAGTCAAGCAATCATGATCTCAGACAAAGCAAAATCAAAAGTAGATCTAATTAAAAGTGATGAACATGGAAACCACATCATGCTAAAAGGATCCCCAGATAATGAAGCAATATTAATGCTAAATATATATGTATTAAATGAAATAGCATCCATATTCCAAAAAAAGTTAAATGAATTAAAGGAGGAAATAGATCATAAAACCATACTAATGGGAGCCTCAACTTTCCCTTCACAGAGCTAGATAATCATAAAAATAAAGGAATTATGGAAATTAATAGAACCATAGATAACTTAGATATGATAAACTTCTGGAGAAAATTAAATGGTAATTTTCCTAGCTGTGCATGATACCATCACAAAGAAATGAGTGCATTTTAACATAGAAACTGCACAATCAAGGGCAAAAAAGCAGATATATTTAGAACACAATTTTCAGACTATAAGGTACTGATATTGATTAGTTGTGCAACCATAGGTAAATCAGGTAACCCCTCTGGTCTTCAATTTCCTCATTAATAAGGGTAATAATACACATGATTTCTCTATCAAAGGGCTATTTTGAGAATGTACTTGGTAGATCTTAAAACATTATATCTGAATCCGAGATTTGGAGTTGAAAAAAAACCCTATAACGATCTATGCCATGAGGTCAACTTGCTGTAGTGGATAGAGGATGAGCCTAGGAACAGCAAGATCTGAGTTCAGATCCAACATCAGCCCATTGGCTTGGCCAAATGACCTAACTCATCAAATGAGATAATATTTTTGAAGTGATTAGCACAGGGTCTGTCAGATAGTAGCGACGTAAAAGTGCTTATTTCCCTAGACCACTTTCCAAGAAGCCATTTCCTCATTTTAAAATGGAGAGTAATAGATCAGATGACCTCTAAGGTCCCTTAGAGTTTTCAATCTACAATCCCGTGAACCCTAGAAAGGTTAAAGGATTCCTGAAGGTAACAGTGGAACTAGGATTTAAAAGTTGTCCTTTTGACTCCAGATCCAGAGCTCTTTATACTACACTGACCCTTCGTCTTGAAAATGTATCTATCCATGTTTTCTGATAATACACTGATTCTTAAACAGAATTCTTTTGTCCAAAATATTTGCTCACTCACCTTCATCCATGGACATTTCCAAGAGTCTAATGTTTCTTGATGACTCTGTGGACTGCTAGGTGCCTCACTCTTGCCATTGAATCAGTTTAGTTCCTCCCCACTCCATTCATTTTGTGGTGCTTTCCAGCAAAACAGCATGAGTTCATTATCCTTATCTGTGATTATCATTGGGGCAGGTCAAATAAAAGTGAATCAACCTAATAATCGAAAATTAGAACTGGACTTCTTTCTTTTCCCATTAACTTTGTACATGTATAAATCATGGTTTGTCCTAGATGAACTGTTATGAGCAGTTGTTCCCAATGTTTTTAATATTTTTGAAAACTGTTCATTGACAGGGGAGAAAGATGGCGCTGTGAAAGTTGGGAACTACTGGAGCTGTCTCACAAATTGTATCAGATATGTTTAAAAAAGTGAATCTGAGCAGATTTGAGAGAGTTAGAAGCCACTAGTAAACAGAGTGGGGAAAGAGTGCTGGTCGCTCAACAGGAACTAGATCACACCAACTGGGAACAGCAGAGGAACCCAGACAGCACATGGTCTGGGAGAGGTCTGGGAGAGCTTTGGGCTTGAAAAACACCAGAGCAGGAGCAGGCGAAGGACTGAAGTACTGGCTAAGGTGCTAATACTTCCCCAGCCCTCTCAGGCCAGGCCAGGAATCTATAGGAGCTGCTTGAGACACCAACACAGAGCCTGAAATCTCAAGAGCAGCTACCCCTGAGGCCTCCAGCCCACCATCTAAAGGCATGAAAATTGCCTTTTTGAACTTCTGGGAGCCATGATGATGGGATAAAATGCCTCTCGTCTCCCCCTTTCTTCACCCAGATAATACTCCTTCAGGAGAAAGCCTGAAATAGAGGAGCAAGAAGTGAAGCTACAGTAGCCTTTTAGTGAGAGAAGTTGGGGAGAGGGCTCTTCTTGTGATGGCAGAAGGAGACTAGTACAGGAAGAGAGGTGTCCTAGTAAGCACCAACTCAGCAAAACAGTGGGAGTTCCTGAACCCCAAGCGGGTGGTGCTAGCAAACGTCAACAGCAGGACCCCAGACATGCCTTTGCACAGCCAGGGGAAGTTACAAACACTGGTACAGACAACAGCTGGGCTGAGATCAGCAGTGCTATATAGTGCAGCCACAGGGAAAGAGAAGACTTCCAGAAGCCAGACCACCCCTCCCCCATACCTCACAAAGCCACCAGAAGCCAGAGCACATGAAGCCAGTGAACTCCAGAAGCAGAGACCCACTTTAGAAGCCAGGGGAAAAAATAAACAAACACCATGAAAAAACAAACTAGAAAGCCAAAGACTATTGATTCCTATTATGGGGAGAGGGAAGATAAAAATACAAATTCAGAAGAGAACAGCATTGACACTATACCAACATTTGAAACCTCAAAAAGGAATGTGAACTTGTCTCCATCACAAAAAGCATTCCTGGAAGAATTCAAGGGGGACTTTAAAAAAAACAAATTACAGACATAAAGAAAAAAATGGGGAAAAATGGAAAAAAAAATCACTGATGAGAACAAATCTTTAAAAAATAAAATTGGTGAAATAGTTAAGGAGGTTCAGAATATAAATGGAGAAAATGTTTCATTGGAAAGTAAAATTAACCAAAAGGAAAAGGAAATAGAGAAGTTAAATGAAGAAAAATACATTATAAATTAGAATTGGGCAGGTAGAGGCTAATGACTCAATGAAACATCAAGAATCAGTCAAACAAAATCTAAAGAATAAAAAAAAAATAGAAGAAAATGTGAAATACCTGATTGGAAAAACAACTGACCTGGAAAGGAGATCCAGGAGAGATAATCTAAGAATTATTGGTCTACCAGAAAGCTACAATGAAAAAAAGAGCCTGGACAGTATCTTCCAAGAAATCATCAAGGAAAATTGCCTTGAGGTCATAGAACCAGTGGGTAAAATAATCATCGAAAGATTCCACCGATCACCCCATGAAAGGGATCCCAAATTGAAAACTCTTAGTAATATTGTAGCCAAATTCCAGAATTATCTGGTCAAAGAGAAAATACTGCAAGCAGACAGAAAGAAACAATTCAAATATAGTGGAACGACAGTCAGGATCATGCAGGATTTTGCCACTTCTACAATAAAAGAAAGGAGGAATTGGGATATGATATTCTGAAGGGTTGGAGCTTGGACTACAACCAAGAATCAACTACCCAGAAAAATTGAGCATAATTTTTAGGCAAGGAGATTGACATTCAGTGAAATATGGGAATTCCAAACCTCCCTGATGAAAAGGATGGAGTTCAATGGAAAATTTGATCTTCAAATACAAAACACAAGAGAGACATAAAAAGGTAAACAGGGGGAAAAATCTATATAATTCAAAAAAGGAAATTGTTTACATCCTTATGTAGGATTACATTGATTTATATATGTTTTATATATATAGTATATATGTAATGTATATGTATGTCAATCTTGAAAATATTACAGTAATTATGACAATTGAAATGGATATCAGTAATAAAGTAATTGATGTGATGATAAAACACATAATTATGAAGTGCAAAGGAATTGTTCTGGGAGAAGAGGTAAGGAGGAGGTAGAAAACGGTAAATGATGCCACATGAAGAGGCACAAAAACATAGAGAGAAAGAAGGGAGGGAGAAAAAGTGTTTGAGCTTTAATCTCATCAGATTTGGTTCAGGGAGGGAATAATATTCTCTGAGAAGTATAGAAATCAAATTTGTCCTACAGGCAATAGGAGGGGAAAGGGGAAAGAAAAGGGAGGGGGGTGATCAGAAGGGAGGGAAGAAGTAGCAAGGGGTAAAAGGTAAGATAAGGGAGAGGTGTCATTAGGGAAGGAAAATTGAGGAATACAGTGGGCAAAAGCAAAACTCTTTCGAGGAGTGAAAGTGAGAAGGGAGGAATAAAGGCATAAATGGGGGGAAATAGGATGGAGAAAAAGACACAAATAGTAATCATAACTGTGAATGTGAATGGGATGAACTCTCCCATAAAACAGAGGCATTTAGCAGAATGGATTAAAAAACATAAACCTACAATATATTGTTTATGAGAAACACTTTGAAACAGGGGGATACACACAAGTTAAATGTAAAAGTCTGGAGCAGAATATATTATGCTTCAGGAAAATTAAATAAAAAAACCAGGGGTAACAATCCTAATCTCAGACAAAGAAAAAGCAAAGATAGAGCTAATTAAAAGAGATAAGGAAGGACACTATAACCTGCTAAAAGGCACCATTGACAATATGCACCAAGTGGTATAGCATACAAATTCTAAGAGGAGAAGCTAAGGAGTTACAGGAAGAAATAGACAGCAAAACTGTACTAGTGGGGGGACCTCAACCTCCACCTCTCTGAACTTGATAAATCTAACCTCAAAATAAACAAGAAAGAAGTTAAGGAGGTGAATAGAATTTTAGAAAAGGTAGATATGATAGACCTGTGGAGAAAACCCAATGGAGATAAAAAGGAATACACCTTTTTCTCAGTGGTACATGACACATACTCAAAAACTGGTCATGTACTAGGGCATAAAAACCTCACAATCCAGTGCAGAAAGGCAAAAGTAGTAAATTCATCCTTTTCAGATCATGGTGCAATGAAACTTATTTGTAATAAAGCATCATGGAAAGATAAACAAAAAATTAATTGAAAATTAAATAATCTGATCCTAAAGAATTAGTGGGTTTCTAAAATAACAAAACAGGAAAACTATAAATGCTGGAGAGGATGTGGGAAAATTGGAACATGGTTACATTGCTGTTGGAGATGTGAACTGATCCAGCCATTTTGGAGAGCAATTTGGAACTATGCCCAAAGGGCTATAATAATGTTCACACTCTTTGACCCACCAATATCACTCCTAGAGTTGTATCCCAAAGAGATCACACAAATGGGAAAAGGACCCATATGTACAAAAATATTTATAGCAGCTCTTTTTGTAGTAGCTAAGAATTGGAAATCAAAGGGATGCCCATCAATTGGGCAATGGCTGAACAAGCTGTGGTATATGAAGGTAATGGAATACTATTGTGCTATAAGAAATGGGGATGATACGGACTTCATAACAACCTGGAAGAACCTA
>JAQQSZ010013699.1:0-11699 GCA_028646595.1 Phalanger gymnotis
AAAAAAAAACTTCCTTTGTTTTATATTTAAAAGTCTTAATCCTAATTGCTTCGAGAAATTTTTGTCTGTCATTGACACTGTTCACCATTATATGTCTTAGAGTTTGCAAGATAGGGTTTTTATTTTTTTCTGAGGCAATCTCTGGATTCTTTCAATTGGCACTTTATTTTACGTATTCAGAAGTGCTAGAGAGCTTGTGTTATTTCTTGCATTATTGAGTTGAAGTTTTTTGACTTGTTATATGTTTTTGGGAAGCTTGTGATCTTAAGATAGCTCTACACAACCTATCTTCAAGATCAGTTTTAATGTTACTGTTTTTTGATTTGCTTCCAGATTTTATTTCACTTCTGTGTATTATGTTCCCTACTAATTGTTCTCTCTTTTGCTTTTTCGAAGAAACTTGCCCCCGTGAATTCAGGTGTTTTATTTTGCCAGTTGTTTCTGCTGTTTAGGCTATAAATTCTGTTTTCTTATTCTTATTTTCCTTGAACCATTTGTGAACATCCTGCTGTAGTTCTATGCTCTTTTGGAAATCCACAGGGTCTTCTACCTTATTAGGTAATTGGTTGATTTTCCTTTTCTGATAATATGTATTCACAGATGTTTGGACTTACTTAGACGTCCCGGAAATGATATTCCTTTCTGTGTTATCCTCTGTGTTGATTTATCTGTTTGAGCTCCAGGTTTTAAAATTACTTTCCTTCAGTCTTGGTGCAGCCTTCCTACCCCTATCACTACCCCACCCCCTTCCACTGGCACCCTGTCCCAGTTCTCCCTATTGTTTAGTTCTCTAGCTGAGTGTTGCTGCCCCAGAACATACTTTAGCTTTACTCGGTGAGATGCAGGTTATAGAGCTGAATTCTGTTGCTTGTTGCAAAGAGTTCTTGGTGTTTTAGTCTGTGAACATAGCTATAATTAACTTTACCTTTTCAGTATAATTCTTTTTAGGGGGAGTTTTGAGAAGTCACAAAGATAAGAGAAAATATCTAGTCTTCAATCTTGTCAGTCATGTGACCCGGAAATAGCTCCAGATCTCTTTTCTAAGTTCCTCAAGTGGTACTAATTGACCCTGTGGTTTGTGTACCTACGAAAGCCCTGAGAGGCCTTGAGTTACTGGAGTTTTTCCTTCTTAACCCATGTAGTTGCTATGCCATTACCCCCAATTCAATTTTGATTGCCATCATTTATTAAGTGCCTACTGTGTTAGGCTGGAGCAGTCCCTACCTCATGAAATTCACATTTTATTGTAATAATATGATATATACACATCTAAAACCTGGGAGGAACTGGGACAGCCTTTTAGTAGAAGGTAACACCTGAGGAGAGTCTTGAAATGTAATCACCACGATCACTAGAGCCCACTTAAAAATAAGTTATATATCATGCCCTAATTTATTTTATCAGGTAAGAACACACCTCAATTATTCATTAAGTATAAACAAGAAATATCTCTAGCCATGCGACAGAAAACATTTTTGGATTTCTTTTTTTCCTTTTAATTAAGATTTTTTATTTTTAGTTTACAATACTCAGTTCTGCATGTTTTTGAGTTCCAGATTTTCTTGCCCTCCCTCCCTTTACCCCTCTCTCCAAGACGGCATGGAATCCGATATATCTTCTACATGTACCTTCACATTAAACTTATTTGCACAATAGTCAAGCTGTAAAGAAGAATTATGACCAATGGAATGAATCATGAGAAAGAAGAAACAAACCCCCCCCCCCAAAAAAAAAAGAGCAAATAGTTTGCCTCAATCTGCTTTCAGACTCCATAGTTTTTTCTCTGGATGTAGACAGCTCTTTCCATCATGAGTCCTTTGGGGTTGTCTTTGAACCTTGTATTGCCGAGAAGAGCCAAGTCTATCACAGTTAGTCATCACAGAATCAATGTATCTATGGTTGTGTACAATGTTCTGCTGGTTCTGCTCCCCTCACTCAGCCTCATATCATGTAGTTCTTTCCAGGTTATTATGAAGTCTGTATCTTCCCCATTTCTTATAGCACAATAGTATTCCATTACATTCATATACCACAACTTGTTCAGCCATTCCCCAACTGATGGACATCCCCTTGATTTCCAATTCTTTGCTACCACACAAAGAGCCGCTATAAATATTTTTGTACATATGGGTCCCTTTCCCACTTGTGTGATCTCTTTGGGATACAGCCCTAGATGCAGTATTGTTGGGTCAAAGGGTATGCACATTTTAATAGCCCTTTGGGCATATTTCCAAATTGCTCTCCAGAATGGCTGGATTAGTTCACAACTCCATATTTTTGGATTTCTGATGGACTTGGTCACACATTTTGAGGCCTGTAAAAATAATTGAGATAGTTGGAATTGGAAACTTTAGTCCCTGACAGTGAAGAGGAAAAAGCATTCCAATTAACCCCATGACAAGGAATTGACTGGGATGGGCTGGGGGTGGGGGAAGAATCTGAGTCCCAGACTTCATCCTTGGTCTTAGTCTGCTTCCTATCCTCTTGGGCCAGAGGAGCCTCCCAAACTTTGAAGGGTTCAAAGGATGTGGACTTTTTCCTTGGGGGCATCCTAGGCAGCATCCCTAGAACAGCTAATGGCTGACAGCACTCAGCTCTTGGGAGCCAAGAACAGCCTGGATGAAAAAAGGAAAGCAGATTCAAAGTTCCGCAAAGAACCCCGCAGAAAACCTACACCTTCCCTAAGGGAACATCTTGAGGTCACTAGCACAAGGACTTCATGGAGCTATAAGTTTCTTCTTCGCCACCTGCGCTATTTGAGCTCAAGTCCATTTTGTTACGTGCTCTGTATGTACTAGTGGGAGTGTGTCACAGACAAAAGTCACAGACTTTTGGAAGGGATTGATGCAGCACTAATATATCAACTATGCCATCTTAGTAAACACTCCTTTCTAAAAGCTATGAGATATTACTTGTAAAGTACCTGACACATAGTAGGAGCTATAGAAATGCTAGGTAGCTAATTAAGATTGGCTGACTAATGAATATCAAGTGATAATCATGGTAGGAAGCACATCAGTTAGGGATGTGATAGCATTAAAAAGACAGAGGACCTCCCCACCCCCCCTGCCCCCTCAAAGCTATTCTGAGAGTCCTGAGGAGACATGGTAGCCATGCTTTGGTGACCTGCTAGTGACAGTGGAGGCTGGGAGAGAAGTTCTAAAGTCAAATGATGTAGAAGGAAGCTAGAGATTCTATGGGGAAGCAGTGAGGACAGAATGGTTCCAAGTATGGGCAATAACCTATAAGAAGGCAACAGACATGGGAGAATGAATGATGAATCTAGATAAGCTGGAATAGAGTGTGTGAAGAGAAGAGAACCTTTCTCTGAAATGAACCCAGAAGAGACAGTTTTGAGAGCACTTATTTATCTTTCTTCTGCCATTCTGTAACTGGGCTATAGAAATGTTATAGTCCCATATCTTTCCTCCTTTTCACCCACACCTCTTTCTGTACCTCTGTCCCCTCTCCATCACACATAGTGCAGGCACAGTCTACATAGAACGAGAACCCAAGGCAAGACAAAGCAAAATAGGTGGGTCCTAACAATGAGAGTCTCAGCTCTGGCACCTATTAACCGTATGACCTTGGACAAGGTATTCAACCTCTTGGCCCCAGTTTGGGGCCCTATAAAATGGAGTAGGAGGATTGGACTAGATTATCTGGAAGGTTCCTTTCAGTTCTACCTAAAGCTATGACTTTTAAATCATTAGAGGAATCCTCCAGGACTCGTTAGTAAAACTAGCAAAAACTTTCCATTAAGATATGAGGAACTGGATAGGAAATAGAAGCAGATGGTGAAAACAGATGAGGATTCAGGAGGGGCCAAGAAAGGAAAGTTTGCAGAGCTGTGAACTTGGTAAGAGCATTGTTATCAACTGGGTTTTTGGCCCTGTTTACCCTGGATAAGTTGCTCCAGAGAAGCAATGAATCAAAGAGCTCATTTTGAAAGCCTTTGCTAACTCCAATTCACTTGAAGAATGGAAGGAAATTGCCCAAGTCCTAGTTTGGTCTCTCTGACATCTTACTTGATTACCATTAAATGCAGTGATTTCCCCTTTCCCAGTGGAATTATAGCTCTGGAAAGGTTAGTGGAAAGCAATTAAACTACAAGGAACATCTCATAGCTTTATACTTTAGGGTGAATGGCCAAAACTAGAAAGGGCCTATGGGGAAAAAAAGATTGCCTTTATTTCTCACTGTGCCAAAGGACACTTTCTTGTGAATAATTGAGAAATTCACACAGCTTTCCTGCTGTGACATTAAGTTCAGCCCCATTATTACTAAGGCAGACTTTGAACTTAGGACTAGCCAATCCTAATCATGCTCTAAGGCAGGCACTTATTTGTGACACAGACACCTTGGCTGTCTGGTGAAGCCTATAGACCCCCCTTCTCAGAATCATGTTTTTAAATGCATAAAATGAAATACACAAGATTACAAAGAAAATCAATTATGTTGAAATAGTTATCAAAATATTTAAAAAACAACAAATTCATGGACCTCCGTTTTGAGAGCTCAAGTAATTATTACTGCTATTTTGGTTTTTGTTTTTTTGGGTTTTTTTGTGGGGCAATTGAGGTTAAGTGACTTGCCCAGGGTGAAACTATTTTTTTTTTGGAAGATCTTTTGCTGTGTTTAGTCACACCAGCTCTTTAACTTAACATCCACTCAGAAAACTTTAAAACTTTAAAAAGTTTTAGTTTAAAAAAAATTTACTAAAACTAAAAAAGTTTAGTTTAAAAACTAGAAACTTTAAAAAGCAAACTAATCCCAAGAAAATTCTCTTGTTCCATGCTTTGCATTTTGCCACTAGTTCTATGGAAAGCAATGTAGAATTCCATTTAGCGTGACATCTCTTGGTCTTACCTCTGAATATGAAATGTTTTCACATTAGGGAAATATGACTTAATCTCTGTGAGTAATGATAGGCTGAGTAGAGGGTATATTAACCATCTGGTAGGAAAGATGATTAGGTACTCTCTGGCAGGAAAAGACTGATGCTGATAGATTAGGAAGTCCACCTAACTGCAGCAGTCCCCTTGCCTTGGCCCGAGCTCCTCTAGGTTTGATCTAAGACTTTAAAATCTAAAAAGGTTCATTCATGTAAAATATTTTATATGTGGATCAAAAGTTCGACTTGTCGATTTTGCCCCCAGCTAGAGTTTTTTCCAGGAAAAATCTCTAAATATAGCTTATGTCTCATTTCCCATGAAGATTCTTTTCTCCTACCCTGTTCCACATGACTCATTAGAGACATACTTGTTAACATACCTTTATTTCATGAAACAGGCAAATGATTTAGCACAGGATTCATATTTTCCAGGCAGCTGCATACCACTCAGGTGAAAGGGTCAGCTGTCTCCCTAGCAGCAATGATGCTATTAGATTCTATTAAGAGCTCAAGTCATGAATTTGCTTTTCCCAAAGGAACATGTATAGCCCAAAACCATTAGCAGAGGAGATCTACTGTTTATTCCTCTTTAATATCACAATCATAGAATGTCTCACTGCATCTCACATGTGACTCGTGAGCAGTTCATCAGAAGATTCAGGACCAGGAACCATCTTGATTTGCTCCTAAGTGATACTTACTGGCAAACGGCTACTGTATCTTTGTTTCTCCTGGGGCTGGGTTCCAGCAGGTCTCTGTGCTTTGTTCTTATTTCTTTGCATCCCAAAAAACCTTGGTCTCTTGACTTCCAAATGCACATGAGATGCCTTTGCCAGGCAAGGTAAGCCCTGCCAGTGGACTTTCTCTCATGGTATAGCCGTGTCTCAGTGGTCTTGCATTGCCAGGCAATTGCCTATCTTACGTTCAGAACAATGTTCCAGTTACTTTTCATCCTAGTTACTTGCTCTCAATCCTCTGAACACAGGAAGAAGTAGAATATGCAGGTCCAGGGAAAACCAGGAGAACCCATGTAAACATGGGCTACTGAATGATGGTATCAGTGGCATTTTTCAAGGAGGCTTTGGTATAGTACCAGACACCCAGATTGCCTCAGGAGGGCATTCTAGACTTTCATGAGGATGCCAAAAGGATTTCCTTATTTCAGTTATACAATTCCAGTTGAAAGGCAGTCTTTCATCCCTGGGGCTTCGTTTATGTCTTTTTGTTTGTTTGACTGAGGTATTCCACAGAGTAGGACATTGTATATGTCTATGTGTATTACATATATCTGTCTTTCAGACAGAACTTAATATTTTAGTATTTAGGCTTTTGTACAATGTGTAGCATGGCATGGGATATTAGTGTCTGCTAACAGATATAAAGTCAACTCTTGTCTATGAGAACCCTTACACAGAAGCTATGACTATGCTTAAAAAAAAAACAAACAGTCTCTTACTCCTAGAGGGAGAAGTAACTGAAATTTTATGAAAGGTGAGATGTGTATACAAGGGTGTGGAAGCTGTGAAGGCCAGAGAGTGTGTTGCTGACACAACAGAAGAGGAAAGAGAAGCCTCAGCAGTGGGTGATGGAGGAAAGGGGGCTGCTATCAGCTCCACATCCCCACCCTACCACTGCCTTTGTGGTTGGCACCTCCTGGCTGAGGAGGTAGGAAGAGCTCTTAGGACTGAGCTATTGCTGTCATTGTTACCACTACCAAGGCCATAATCTGGGGTGAGAAACAGGACCGCCTGCAGCAACTGCGGAAAAGACTAGTTCTTCGTGAGCACATAGCATGCCAGGCACTGTAGCTGTCCTCATTTTCCAGGAACTACAAATAGTGAAATTCCCCTCTACTGTTCCCATCACTCCTCACCTGCTAGGAAAAGTGTGTATTTCTTCCAAAGCTTATCTCTGTTTCTTTAAAATTCATATTTTATATCCTTGTTCACCTAGTCTCTAGAAGCTGGTATTAAGATAAAACTGCAGTTAATACATCGGTGTAATGGGAATTTGGTGCATATGTGCAGAGTGCCTCTAATTGTATCTCCCCACACAGTGATGTTGGGGAAGCTGCTTTCTGCTTCTGGGACAGCGGTGATGACGTGGAATGGAAGGATTGTGAAGAGACTGGAGCTTGTGTGGACATTCGGAACTGGTTCTGGTCATCTAACCATATGTTAAGACGAGGCTACAGGGACATTTTAAAAGGCCTATCATCTTCAGCCATTTTCTCTTTACTCCAGGACTCCTGGGAGAGTTTGGTGACCCCTTCAATTATGGTACATGACAAAACAAATGGAGCCTCTAACCCTGAGAGTTTGTAAAGTCCCGAGGATCCTTTGACTCAGCAATACCACTACTAGGTCCATTTCCAAAGATGATTAGGGGAAAATGGAAAGAACCTATGTGTTCTAAAATACTTACAGCAGTTCTCTGTGGTGGTAAAGAACTAGAAATTGTAGGGATGCCCATCAGTTAGGAAATGGCTGAAAAAATTATGGTATTTGATTCTTACAGAATACTATTGTTCAATAAGAAATGATGAGCTAGGAGCAGCTAGGTGGTGCAGTGAGTAGAGCACCGGCCCTGGAGTCAGGAGGACTTGAGTTCAAATCCTGCCTTAGACACTTGATGCACTTACTAGCTGTGTGACCTTGGGCAGGTCACTTAACCCCAGTTGCCTGGCCTTCCCCTGCCAAAAAAAAAATTGATGAGCTCAATGAGCTTAGAAAAACACAGATAGACTTGCAAAACATAATAAAGTGTAAAAGGAGCAGAAACAAGAGGACGTTGTATCTAGTAACAGCAATATAGTTTTAAGAACAACTCTGAGCAAATAAGTCATTTTGACTATTTTAAATACACAAATTATCTACAAAGGACAGATGAAGGAAAACACTCTCTGCATCCGGAGAAAGAATTGATAAATAGACGTATGTATAGAATTATTTTACATACATATGCGTATTTGTGTCTAATGGCAGCCATCTCTGGTTGGGGGAAGGGGGGCAAGAGAAGAAAAAAAAGGAAAAAATTACATGATAACTTTATTACATATTTAAAAGGAATAGCAAGTTGTACTTAACAGCTTTGTAGTTTCATGTTCAATCATCTTTTTAAAATAATTATATTATGTTATGGAAATTCGTGTTTCATTCCATAAATTAAAATTTAAAACAGTTCAAAGGATACCTCAGCATCCTGGTGTTTCAGAGTTTGAGTTCTCAGACAGCACAACATCTATACTCCAGTGATATGAAGAAGGTGGAACCTCCCTTTGAATCCTTGTCTTCCAGAGTCCAGGTCTGCAACCAGTGCATCCCTGATGCCCCAAGTAGTGACCTCTGATTCTAACAATGGGTGAGTACATGGGGCTCATTTTCACAGAGTAGGCTGGTAGCTAGTACGCTTTGACTCATTCTCTCAGAGCCAGGCTGACTGTATCTTCCCCTCAGACTTTGCTAACGGCCTGAAGGGTCGTGGAGGAAGGCTGTCTTTTCTTTACTACCATCAGCTCAAGCCGCTACTGGCTATGTTCTCCCTTTTTTATGTGGCCAGTGACTAGCACTCCAGTTCCATTTAACCACTTAATATCAATTAACTTTGAAGATGCAGGAAGAACAAATTTCCCAGTTCCTAAGGGGCTTACTCTCCCCTTCCCCACCTTAATTTCTGGGGGAGAATAGTTTCAATTTAGCTCAGTTCCTACATAGCATCAGTCCTACCAAGTTCGTGTCCTATGACACCTTACTGACAAAGATCCATATAGTCAAAACTATGGTATTTTCAGTAGGAATGTATGGCTGTGAGAGTTGGACTATAAGGAAAGCTGAGCACTGCAGAATCAATGCTTTCAAATTGTGGTGCTGGAGAAGACTTTTGAGAATCCCTTGGACAGCAAGGAAATCAAATCGGTCAATACTTAAAGAAATTAATTCAGACTATTCACTGGAAAAACAAATACCGAAGCTGAAGCTTAAATACTTTGGCCATCTAATGAAAAGATAGGACTCATTAGAAAAGACCTTGATGCTGGGAAAGATTGAAGGCAAAAAGGAAGAGAGGAGGGCAGAGGATAGAGAGTGTCATGGAAGTGTCAAGTCTCAAAATAAATCAAAGCCATGAGTTGAGGAATAAAGAATCTTTAATTGAGATGGCAGGGTAGCAAACTTGCTATCCTGAGGGATGTCCCATGAGTACAGAGTACAATGGATTTCCCAACACCAAGATCCATGTAAAAGGTGTACCTCGGAGGAGGTAGTATGAGGTAGCAAGTCCTGGTCACGAAGACCTCAGTGGCCCTTGGCAATCTGGGCAAGGAAAATCACTCCCTTCTGGCTGTTTTGCCCTTCATGCCATGAATCCCAGAGGAAGGTGGCAAGGACCTTAGAAGCTGAGATCCAGCTTAAGCTAGGTTCCTTTACAAGGTAAAATCTCTGGGTGGGGGAATTTAGGGTATGGTTCATCTTGACCTAATCAATTCTTTTGACCAATTAACCAATCAATATCTTAAGAATAGGAATGTAAAGACGTTACTGAAATTCTGATGCTACTAGGATCATTAAGGGAGTGGCAGTCCATATTCCATTTGGTATTAACAATTTCTGTCATTATATTAACAATTTTTTTCTGTCAGAAGCAACAGACAGGAGCTTGGACAAACTTCGGGAGGTGGTAGAGGACAGAAGGGCCTAGTGTGCTGTGGTCTGTGGGGTCTTGGAGAGTCAGACCGAAGGAATAATGACAAAAATAACCTCACTCTCCTCCCTGCCTCCCATCTCTCATTTAAATTAGGCGAATTTTTCTTTAAACGGTGTTGAGACAATCCTAGAGTCCTGATTAGTTAAAGGGGTTAAAGGTACAGGCTATTGGGTTGCCTGAATCCAAAACAACCAAGATGAGTTAGGGACAATCTGATGCTGGGCTCCTGAGGCAAGGGAACTTTTGCTCAGCTGAATTGACTCAAGGGATCCTCAATATCTGTATAGTCATTATTGAATATCCTTCTCCTGCCATTGCTAAGTAAATCTCTTTTTATTAACTGTTAAATGACTTATGAGTATCTCATTTTGTTTCAATGTCAAGCCTAAGCTACTAGGGGAATGGCAAAGTTTCAGGCCCAGCCTAGATCATGTCCAAAGGTTGGTGAATCCTCATCTTAGCTATCAATGGGCTGGAGTCCTGAAGGTCATGACAGCTGCTCTGGATCATTGCTACTCTGGCTGCAAAACCAAATTGTGGAATGCCAAGATGCTGAGGTTCCTTCTGGACCTTTCAAACTCTGAGGGTCAGAGGATCTACTTATTCCACTGTGATCATGCAGCAACTCCAAGAGATCCAGACTGCCATTGATGCTCCACAGATTCTCAAAGGCTCTTCCACTCTGTATCGTCATGATTTTTGGAAGTAGAGAGCAGGGACCTAGCATCTTCATGTGGTGAGTTACACTAGACTTCCATTACATTGGTCTGTACATATTTCATTTGTTTAGAGGCAGTTGAGAGAGCAGTTATGGTTGGCTACAGAACTAGAAAAGTAACTCTGAATTGGAGGTCAGGGGAGCTTCCAGCAACTTTCCCTTCCTGTTGTTTCATTTCCCCAAGTTCGAGGAAACTCCTCCCCTTCCTGTTCCCCATGACAGGAAGCTGAAGGTTTTGACTAGAGATAGAGTCACATAAGAAGATAGGTTTGAGGCAAGAGTGACTCCACAAAGGAGTCAGAGACCTGATAGATAGACTATTTAGTTCTCTTTAAGGAAACACCTCCAACTCCCAGACAGTTAGAAGTGTTTGACAGTTTTCAAAGCGTTTTCACATACATAATTTAATTTAGTCCTTGCAAATAAGCCTGCGAGGTGAGCAGGGCAATATTATTACCTCTATTTATGCATGAGAACACTGAGGCTCATAAATTTTAAGTGATTTACACAATTAGAAAAGCAATGGAGTCAGATCTTCAACTCAGAGCTCATAACTCCGAATTTGTTATTTATTTCATGACTCAAAAGTCCAAGATACTATACACAATGACTTTTCATTTCTTTACCACCTGTCTTTTGTGATGCAGCTCCATGGAACAGACAAATATTCTTCATATATGAGTGGTTTGGGGTTCAAATACCTAATGGTAATAAAATTTCAGGAATGGAGACGTTTGCTTCCAAATTCAACCTAGCTGCTGGGGCAAATAATCAATTAAATGACAGTAGCATGTTTACAATTTACTTTTCCCCTTTAAAAATCAGATTCAAATCACTTAAGAAAAAGAGGATCTTTCTTGCTCACTTTCTTAAAATAAATAAGGATAAAAACTAGCCTCTAAAGAAGTGATGGGATCCATATTTCAATTACTATATTCTGGAGGGATCCCAGGTCTCATCTGTCTTGGTTTCTGATGATCATATCAAAAATATTTCTCATATACCTTTGACATAGGATTAGAATCACTCCCTGATCTTAAGATATTACAATCTTGATAGTAAACAAAGTATACTGCATATGAAACAATGAAACACAGTTTGACTGGTATGACCCCAGCCTTCCATTTTCAGTCTCTTAATGGAATGGTACCATTAGACTTAACTTTCCTACTTCCATGTTTCATTCCTATTTCCCAGCTCTGCATTCCAACCTCCTTATTAGGTAATTTAGAAAACACCTTCATTTTACTTGTCCTATAATTAACAGGGCAGTCTCTCATTGGTATTATATTGGTTATTTGTCTAAAATGATTTATAAGGTTGAGCTCTGAGAAGTCTCAGACTTGAGCATGCATATCCTCACCCCACTCGTGCTGTGTGCAGCCC
>JAQQSZ010013700.1:0-11699 GCA_028646595.1 Phalanger gymnotis
ATATAACTATAACAATTAAGCTTGTCCCCAAAGCAGGAGGAAGAAAAAGTCTACCCCTTTTTTCTTTGCAGAGGTAGAAGACAGTGAGTATGAAGCCTTGCATATACTGTCCAACTTGTTTAATGGGTGGGTTACGTTTGCTGAAGCACTTTTTTCCCTTTCTTTTTCATTTGTTAGCGAGGGTTCTCTGTAGGAGGGGAGAAAAGGGAACATTTGGATAGAAATAAAAGTAATATAAAGACAACGGATATCAATAAAATGTTAAAGAAAATGTAAAGCTAAGTTCTACTTATATAAAGGTGAAAAACATAAACTTTGGATTAGCTAGGGGACAAATTTCACTTCAAATTTTACAAAAATACAAATCTGTAGAAAACAGCCTTCCTTTTTCAAGCTTTGTAAGACTGACACTCCTTTCAGTCTTACAATTTAAGATATTTACATTTTAATAATAATGAAACTTTGATGTTGAGGACAATGGTATGCACAAAAGTTTTATTTCACTAAGCTTCCTCTTCATTCCCATTTCTACTCCCCAAATCCCTTCCCCCCTGCCCCGCAACCCCCATGAAGCTACTGATGATAACTTCTCTTCCTCTAAGTGACTTCACAGATAAAGAGCACAAGGCCATACTAATAACAACGCTCAGCATTTACATAATAGACCTTTATTCTTTCAAAGAGTTTTTGATCATCAATCAGTCAATCAGCATAATATCTCTATGAGCAGGGCCAATATGTTATTATTTCTATTTTACAGCTGAGGGAACATTGATGTTTAATAACTTGTCCAAGGGCTCTCAGGGGAAGAGTGGAGATCAGGACATGACCAGCTTTTGTCTCAGTTCTCACCTCTGACGTCGATGTTAAATTGTAACAGATGTGGACAAAAAGAGTTTACTTACTTGTTAGTAAGTAAACTCCATTTGTTATCCAATGCACATAAGGAGACATGAAAGAGAAAAAAATGTGCTTCCAGCTCCCCACAGTGCCCTCTGCATTATTTGGAGATAATCTCTCTCTCTCTCTCTCTCTCTCTCTCTCTCTCTCTCTCTCTCTCTCTCTCTCTCTCTCTCCCTCTCCCTCTCTCTCTCCTTTCTCTTATGTCACAACATGGTGCTACTATTGCCCAGCACATCTTCCATGAAAATACTTTATCATGAAAGCATAGCTCTTTGCTCTGACCTACATGTTCCCAAGATTTGGAGAAGCAGCATGGCATACTGGAAAAAATTTTGGCTCTGGAGCTAGAGGACTTGTGTTCAAATTCCACCTCTCATACTTACCACCCATGTGACCTGGGACACTATTGTGTTGTAGGAAATGATGAAAGGCATGGTTTCAGAAAAAATGGGAAGACATATGAACTGATGCAAAATGAAGTGAACAGAGCCAGGAGAATATTATACTCAGTAATAATAGTATTGTAACAATGATCAACTGTGAAAGAGTTAGTTACTCTGATCAAGGTAATGATCCACAACAATTCTGAAGGACACATGATGAAAAATGCTATCCGTCTCCAGAGAGAGATCTGATGAACTCTATGAGAAGATGGAAACATATTTTTTAACGTTCATTATTTTTCTTGCTTTTTTAAAGAACATGGCTGATATAGGAATGTGTTTTACATGACTTCATATGCTTAATGGGTATCACATTGCTTGCTTTTCAATAGGTATAAGAGGGGCTAGAGGAAGGGAGAGAACATAGAACCTAAAATTTTAAAAATGAATGCTAAAAAGGTATACAATGTTATCCCACTTTAAAAAGAAATCTTTTACTCTCATTTTTTCTTAGAAATTTTTCACTTGTTATATGTTACAGCCTGCTCACCACAACCACTGATTTCTCCATTGCCTTCTGTGTAGTATTCATGTTCAGTTTTCAGAGTCTGCTGTGCTAAATGTCTAGCCACCATATTACTCCAGTAGAATATTGGCATTAAAAAAGGCAATCATCTTTTTAAATTATGCTATGTTATATAAATGCTTGTTTTATTCCATATATTAAAAATAAAGTAAACATGAAAAAAATGGATCTTTTTTCTGGGAAGCATTTGGTGTCATTAAAAGAGCTCTAACAATAGCATTACAGTGCATATTCCTAAAGGATGTCAAAGACAGAGGAATTTGTTTCAAATATATGTTGCAGAACTTCCTGCAATAATAAAGACCTAGAAGGAAAAATGAGTGTTATGGAATATCTAACTGTACAATATGCATATAATGAAGTATTACTGTTTTATAAGAAATGATGAATATGGAGAATTAAGAGAAACCTGGAAATACTTGTATGCACTGATGGAGAGTAAAGTAAGTAAGCAAAATGTCTATAATAATACAAAACACTAGTAAAAGATGTCAGAATTCTAATCAATGTAGTGACCAATTGTGATTTCATAGGACTAATGGAGAAGCATGTATACCACCTCTCAGAAAAGAGGTGGTAGGCTAAAGGTACTGAATGAGGCATATGTTTTCAGTTCTGGCCAATTAATCGATTTGCTTTTCTTGACTTTGTTATAAAGCTAGGCTCTCTTGGTAGGGGAGGAGGAATAATTTGGAACTGGAAATGATGCAATAAAGGAAAAGAACATCAATATTTAAAAAAAAAAAGAAATAGCTGAATCAACAGTAGAGAACACTGGCCAAGTACAAGCAGAGATAGCACAAACTGCATCAAAGGATATGGAAGGTAGAGAGAAGCTGTTACAGGAGATTGTAGGGAAGCTAAAAGAACTTCAGCTCATAGGAGAAAAAGAGGAAAAAGGAAAGGCAGAGAACAGAGGAGTGACAGAAGAAGAGCCGCAGGAAAGAGAATGGGTGAGGTTTAACAGAAAGGAAGCTGTTTTATTTGGAGGCAGAAGGCAGCAAGAGAAAACAAATAGAGCAAAAGAAATAAACAGAACAAACAGGTAAGGAGAATGTGTTGTAAATGTGTTGTGGAGGCTGCCCAAAAGCTAGAAAAATATCTATAAAAGAAAGGAACTGGTAGAGAATCGAAGCTGTATGGAAGGAGCATAAACAGGAGGGACAGGCATGGGGAAGAGTTCATTCGAGGAAAACCTTTAAAACCCAATTCATCTTATTCAGTAATATGGCAAAGTACAGTTAAAGGTGTATGTAACTTGAATAACAATAGAAGAAAGGGGGTATAAGGGGTCCTGATGGAAAAGAGATTGGGTTTGATTCCAATCCAAGAAAGTAGGCTTATTATAGAATGGGCCATATTTAGCACACAAAGAGGCTGAGTTTGGTCAATAGCATCATCATAAAAGAGCAGAATCCTAATTCAGTAGTCACAGTAAGGAAATATGAAAATATAGGTTAGGTTTTTGAACATCTATGTCCTCTAGAGGTGAGTTCAAAGGAGGTTACTTCTTAGAAAAGTGTCTCCCTTTGTGTATACAAAAAAAGAGTGGAGCTGGAAAGGAGAGAAGGACAGATCTGTAAGCTGGGGGAGAGACAGAGAGAGGGGAAACAAGAAAGAATAGGAAAGAAGTAAACTGAACTTGTCAGCCAAACAGACAAGAGCCAGGTTATGGACTTTGCTTGGCCTCCTACTTAGCCTCAGAAAAACATTCAAATTTAGCTCCTTCATTTTCTCCTTATGCCTAAAAGGATCATGCAATCCGAACATTTTCCCATTGTCTTGAGGAATTTCAAGTGCATCTCTTAAACAATAATAAGCAATAAAATGCTTAACCATCTGTTAATGGAAATTCCCTCTATAGCTGACTTAAAAAAAAAAGACACATAGAGTTCCTTCTTACCTAGAAAGGATATTTTTTTTGCTGATGTTCACTGAAAATTTCCTTCCTAAGAAGTCATTTCCCTGTCAGCTTTGTTAGTAAAATCAAATAAACTACTATTTCAGATTTAATTATCACATAATGCAATTCATTTTTTTCAAAAGGGTTTAAATCCAAAAGTCCTATCGAGTATTGGGCAAATATCTTTTGTGCATGGATTTCTTTGGTGCTTCTTAACTGATCATGAGTGGAGAGAAAAGAGAATTTAAAATGCATACACAAAAGCTGAGGCTTTAGAACATTTCCCTCCATTCATTGCTGCATGACAAGAAAAATTAAACTGGGATTTAGAGACTCCTTCTTACCTCATAGAGTGAAGAGCTTTTTGGATTTCACTTTAATTACCTTCTTTTGCTTTTTATTTGTTGTCTAAATTCATCAATAGAAGGTTTTGTCTTATGTTTAGTATTGTCAGATATCTCTTGAGGAAAATGGCTTTCTTCACATCGTACAGAATGCCATGAAAGTGCTTAAGAAACCAATCCTATGAGGAAAATGTAGCGCATGTACTTTTTATGAAATTTAATTACTTCATTTGTTGTAACTGACCAAAGTGACAAAGATAAATTTTGATATGGGGTAATTCAATCCCAAATGATTGTTCGGATATGAAATTTAGGATAATAGCTTTACCCCTAGATTTAGAGCTGGAAG
Source organism: Phalanger gymnotis (assembly GCA_028646595.1). Taxonomy (NCBI): domain Eukaryota; kingdom Metazoa; phylum Chordata; class Mammalia; order Diprotodontia; family Phalangeridae; genus Phalanger; species Phalanger gymnotis. Next base: position 4,469 of record JAQQSZ010013700.1, read on the forward strand.
GAACCTTGGAGATCATATAATATAACCCTCTCATTTTATAGGTGAATTCCTGTGACTCAAAGAGGTTAAGGGTACTAAGGTCACACACAGGTAGAAAAGCGCAAAGTTGAGACACAAATTCAGGTTCTCTGACTTGAGATCCAGTGTTCTTTCCACAACTCCATACTATTTTGTTGTTATTCAGTCATTTTTGGTTATGCTTTGTGGCCCCATTTGGGGTTTTCTTGGCAAAGATACCAGAGTTTGGGAGGCTCCAAAGGAAAGTATGAGAGAGAAAAGATATTAGACTGATTACCAAGTGGAAGGTCTACAGAGCTGTGGTGCTAACCTCATTGTTGTATGTCTGTGAAACCTGGACAGTATACCAGCGCCATGCCAGGAAACTGAATCGCTTCCATTTGAAATGTGTTAGAAATATTCTGAAGATCACCTGGCAGGATATGGTACCAGAAGACACTGAGGTCCTTACTCGAACTAAACTGCCAAGCATTCGCTCTGCTTCAGAGAGTACAATTCCAATGGGCTGGCCACATTCGAATACAAAAAGACTATCCTATGGAGAATTCACACAGGGCAAGTGTTTCACATGGTGGTTAGAAGAAGTGATACAAGAACACTCTCAAGGTCTCTCTCAAGAACTTTGGAATTGATTGTGTGACACGGGAGGCATTGGCACAAGACTGCTCAGCATGGTGTGCCCACATCAGAGAAGGTGCTGTGCTCTGTAAACAAAGCAGAATTGAAAAAGCTCAAAAGAGATGCAGGATGCGCAAGTTTGGAGTATCCACCCCAAATGTTCACGCGGACTGTTTGTGCCTGGCCTGTGGTAGAGCATTGCAAGCTCTTTTTGGCCTGATCAGCCACAGTCGGACACATTGAATCTTGACTCAAGCACAGTGTTGTCATTTTGGTCCTCTTCAAGAACGAAGGACAACAACCAACCAACCAACTAGAGTAGTTTGCCATTTTCCTCTCCAGCTCATTTTACAGGTGGAGAAACTGAGGCAAACGGCATTAAGTGACTTGTCCAAGGTCGCGTGGCTAGTGTCTGGGGCTAAATTTGAACCCAAGAAGATGAGTCTTCCTGACTTCAGGCAGGATGCTCTATTCACTGTGCCACCCAGTTATATGTAGAAGAGATGCACTGATAATCAGAATTTACAAATGGGCCTCCATTGAAAAATACTAATAAACTCAAGCTGTTTTCATTTTATTAAGCCACAAGTCCTTGTTAGTAGCACCTTCCATACAGGACCTTTATTCATTTACTTATTCATTCATTCATACATTCATTTATTTACAAATTGACTGATAGTCTGAACCTATAAAGGGAACTTTGAAACTTACTGCCTTAGAGAATGGCCTAGGACACTGACACATTAACTAACTTACCTATGGTCACACAGCCAGTAGGTCAGAGGCAGCGCTGAAACCCAAGACTGGCCCCCAGCCTACTTCTCCGTTTTGTCTCTCTGCTGCTCTGATTCAGTGTCTATTGCTGCAAAATTATTTAGAAAACATTATTTGGGTGATATTATGATGGCAGTTATGAGTCTATAATTCCCCTTCATGATGACCTACTGATTGCTTTCTTTGTGAGAAGAAATTACTCCTGATTTTAAATGTTACTAAGAAACATAATTATCTACTAAGACTTACAAAGTTCTTTTTTTAACCAATTTCCAATTCTCTAAGCATCATTTATATATGGTCATGTATAAAAGTATTATGTTTCTATATATAAAATATACATATGTGTATATTTCTGTGTATATACACACATATATGTATATGTCTGTATGTATATGTACACAAATATGTGTGTATGTCTGTATATATAGATATATTAACATATCTTTAGATAGATATACATACACACATTGCAACAAACATTTATTAAACACACACTATGGGCAAAGCACTAAATATCTAAATATGATAAATCTCTTCTCACAAGGAGTATACATGTTAATTGGAAGACAACAAGAACATATATAACCATATAAAGAATAAATATAAAGTGAATAAATAGAAATAAATATGAAATAGTTAAATATATGATAATTTGGAAGGGACAGTTCTAGCACCTGGAAAATTGGGAAGGGTTTCACGTAGAAGGTGGTGCTTGAGCACATCTTGATGAAAGATCTGAATTCTATGAGGTGGAAGTAAGAAAGAAGGATGTTTCAAGCATAGGGAATGGTCTGTGAAAAGGCACAAAAAAGAGAGATTGCCATATGTGAGGAACAGAAAGAAAGTCTTACGTACATACATACATATATGATGCATATATATATATATATATACAACTCACCACCCCAAATATATATACATATATATACTATTTTCACCCATTCTCAGTCATCTAAGATGAAAATAAATTATAATATTAATAATAATAGCATGCCGCTTTTTAAGGTTTTCAAAACACTTTATGTATATTGTTCTATTTAATCCTCACAACAACCCTGGGAGATAGATGGTATTATTATTCCCATTTTACAGATGAGGAAACTGAGGCTGGAAGAGATTGAGTGACTTGCTGTGGGTCACACAACTAAGTGTCTGAGGCAGGATTAAAACTCAGGTCTTTCTGACATTTATGCATAAAACCCATCACCCCAATCAGCTTGAAGAACAGCTTCATCTTCTCCTCTGTTTGGTGAGTAGTTGAGGAATTATGACAACAGAAATTCACATTTTCATGCAGAAATGTTTCAGTCTGTTCTTTGAGGCAAGGAAATGTCTTTGATTGTCCTAGTTTATTAACTATAGCACACATATTGCTACTGAAATGACAAAGTCATTCTTTAACAGTATTGCCCAGATGAGGCAGGACACATGGTTGATCACTTCTTCCCCAATCCCTAGTTCTTCATACTTTGGAATTTAGTAACAACAGGAACAGTGAGGAAGAAGAGTCATGCAAGTGAGAAGAAAGGGCCACAATAGAGTCGAACTCATTACTTCCCTACAGAGAAGCCATGGTTTCCATATTTGATGCTAACTAGAGTCGTAGAAACACAGGATCCTAGATTTAGAGACCACAAGTCCAATCCTCTTCAATTTTCCAGATGAGGAAACTGAGACCAGAGTCTCACAGCTAGTAGGCATCTGAGGTAGGATTTTAATCCAGGTTTTCCTAATTCCAAGTCTAGTGCTCTATTATACAATACTATTGTCTCCCAAAATGTATTAATGGGGACCCTTAGAAAATTTATTCAAATGTTATTTATCTAAAGGAGCAATAAAAGTATGACTTTAGTCAAGTCGCTGAATATTTCTAGACCCCTCATTTTCCTCTATGGTCACTTCAAGGTCTACTCTATTTCCTAAGAGAACGTGATCTTAAAATCTATTTTCTCCTTGAATGAATTGTACCCAACTAATTCTAATTTCACTGCAGCTAAAGGAGCAAAACGCTGCTATCAGTTTTCTTCTAAGCTCGGTTTGTCTCTCTCTAAGTACTATATCTCGCATACACTGTAAATATCTCCCTTTGTAATGGAGGGTGCCATGGTTCTTGTGTGTCAATAGTCTCCTGATATATGCCTTATAAATTTCTCCATGTGATGTGTACTCTAGTAAATTGCTTTGATGAATTATGCCTTCCACTTTGATAATAAAACCACAGGACTCTTGGGCCCATAGTCAGGTGAAAGAGGAAGCTACTTTGAAGTGCTCAAATATTTGGAAATGGCTATGTTTATGGGAGGCTACTTTATTCAACTAGGGCTCAGAGAGCTTCTGTTAGACATTCCAGAAGGGGAATGTGGGTCCACATTGTGTTCGTTAACTTTCAGTCTCTTTGAGAGAGTAACAGATTTAGATAGCAGTGTTTCTTGGATGGTGTTTGGTAATGGAAAGCTGTTTGTGTGACCTAAATACCTTTTAAAATGTATAAAGTGTAAGTCACTTTCATGTTGTCAAAAATGAGGGAGGGGAAACCTAAAGGTTAACACAAAAGCAGGTAATTCTAGGTCCAAGTTCATTGTTAAAAGTCTTCCCTAGCCCAGGCAGGTATGTTTGACATAACATAAAGGGCACTGAATTTGACATCTCAAAGATCCTCTTCCATATATTAGCTACAGTTTTCAGACAAAATAAACTATTCACCATTGCCAGAAGTTGATATTCTTTCTCTCATCTCTATTACATTTGAACAAATCATCCTACGTGCATATGGTACATTCTTTCTTCCATTCAGATTTGGAAAATATTTATCACCCTTCTCAAAGGAGAGGAGAAACCAATCAACCAATCAAAATCATTTAATAAATACTATTTTATTACTTATTATTCTTAATTTAACATAGTACCAACCACTGTGCTAAGCACTGAGAATACAAAAAAAGCAAAAATATCCCAGCCCTCAAGGAGCTCACATTCTATTGGGAGAAGTAACATGTACATAAATGGACTTATGAGATACATATAGAATAAATGGGAGGGAGCTTCTCCAGGAAGCTCTCCTCATTGAGCAGCTATTAAGATGTTCTCTCTCTCTCTCTCTCTCTCTCTCTCTCTCTCTCTCTCTCTCTCTCTCTCTCTCTCTCTCTCTCTCTCTCTCTCTCTCTCTCTCTCTCTCTCTCTCTCTCTCCCCCACCTTCCTCTCTCTGTCTCTCTGTCTCTGTCTCTCTTTCTCTCTCTCCTTCCCATCTCTCCATAATTTTACCCATCCACTATGGACACCTGCACATCTTGGGGCAACTTGCCACCTCCCCTTCCCTCTTCCCAACTATCCTCTCCCTTGAAGTCCACCTCTTGCTACGGGAACAATATTCAAATCAATACTACCATTGCATCAGGAAAGAGAGTGTGAATGAACTGCTTTACTATCTCTGTGACTCCTTAGGTAATATCTCCTTTCCTTGGTCACCATTCTCTTTCATGTGTTATTTCTCTCTATTAAAATACAAACTCCTTGACAGCAGGATCTTTTACTTTTGTCTTTGTATACCAGAACCTGGTAAAATGCCTGGTGCATAGTAGGCACCAAATGAATGGGGGTTTTAAAATTCATTTATCAATTCTCTAATTACCCTGCATTTATTTAACTGTATGCATGCTGTATCCCCTAGTACAGGGATTCCCAAAATTATTTGTTTCTTTGAACCCTCTCAATGACAATGAATTTGTGGTGAACCTCCAGAGTAATTTAATATATATTCTTAAAGTGCTTACAATAACTACAATGATGACAAGCCTATAATGCTTCAAAAATAGAGAAGCTTGTCAGAGAGGAAAAATATATTTGTATTGTAATTGGGCAATTATATAATGCTTAAGATGCCATTACTCACACCTCCTTGGTACTTCTTGCCCCTGGGGCCCTTCCACCCTCTGATTGGAAAAGGTGGACATTGGAAAGCTCCTCCCAAATCCTCCATTCAAGAAGAGTGCCTGGGACAGTCAACTCAACCTTTCCCACCAAGCTGCTCTTTGGAACTTCATGATTTCCAGAAACTCATCATCCTCAAAAATGATATCAACTCTGAGATTCACACTTCCTCAGTATCCCCTTGCACTTGGGCTGCCCCCTTCCCTTTGATTGGTGATGGTGGAAATGGGAAAGTTCCTCCCACATCCTCCATTTAGTGAGGACACTCAGGCAACTTCATCTCTGTGAGCTAAATATTTCCCCCCTCCCCTTTTCAGCTTCTTTTTTATGTGTTGTCTTCCCACATTAGATTTTGAACTCATCAAAGGCAGGGAATATCTTTTGCCCTTCTTTGTATCCCCAGCCACAGTGCCTGGCACATAGTAAACACATTAAATATTTATTGACTGATATTGACTACTGACATTAAAAACTTTTTAACACAAAACTCTTGGATCATGGTGAAGCACTAAACAGAATGCACCACCCTAGTCAGCACATAAGTACCTTAAGGGTTGTTGTTGCTGTTCAGTCATGCCCAGTTCTTCTTGACCCCATTTTTGGGTTTTCTTGAAAAAGACACTGCAGTGGTTTGCCATGTCCTTCTCCATCTCATTTTACAGACGAGGAACTGAGGCAAACGAGGTTAAGTGACTTGCCTAAGGTCACACAGTTAGTGAATGTCTGAGGATGGATTTAAACTCAGGTTCCTCTGACTCCAGACCCAGGGCTCCAACCACTGCCCCAGCTAACTATCCCTCCTCAAGGGTAGGGACATTCATTTTTGGTTTTATACATTTCCAGTGCTTAACACAGTGCCCTGCCTCATAATTTTAAAAGCAATAACAAAAGTCCTTAATAAGTGTTTGTTAAATTGAATGTGACAGTGTGTAAATGAATCATCATATCAGTCTCCGAGTCAGTTTCTGTAATGGCAAACAAAGTGGGTCTTTTCACTGTTTTTCTTTTGGAGTGCTTCTCAGCACTAAGGCAACCAAGTGCCTTTGATTGAGCCTTGCCTTCGATTGAATCAAGAGTCTTTGATGACCTGCTTAGGTCACAAGAAAGCCTAAGTGACATGAGTTTGAGTCACACGGTTGTGACACCCTCTAACCTTGAAGAAGTACATACTAACTTGAAGAAGTAATGCTAACATTAGAGTATATACATATACATATATATATATATATATATGTATATACTCTCTCTCTCTATATATATATATGTATATACTCTAATGTTAGCATTTTGCTTGGGACTTGCTCATTGGAAGAGTATTCCTGTGATTTCGCCAGATGAGACTCTGGGTAGCTGTTAAGGAGCCCCCCAGCTTTGAAAACCCAGATGTTGGTGCTTCCCTCTTTGGTAACTATATATGTATTGCTATGGACAGACAGGAGCCCTGTCTGCTGATTTCTGTTATTTGCTCTGTTTATCTAATTTCTGCTTGTAATTTCTCTTTGCATTTTCTCTGAAGTTCAGAGTGCTGACTTTTTCCCCTGAACTAAGTGAATGATATATGTATGTTTAATTAGTGATATTGTAAACCCCTTTAAAGTTGCTTTCCTTAGAAAAGCAGATCAAAGAACTTGGGCTAGCAACCCTCCTGTGTGCTGGTGTTGTTGGTCTTACATCTCCACAGCAGCTGCTAGTAACATTGTTGTTACAGTTTCTTCACCTATAAAATACTGTTTTTACATATATGTAAAACTAGTGCAAGTATTACAGCACATTGTGTCGTAAGGCAAAAATTGTCTCCTTAGCACTTAGTTCAACAAGTGCCCTTGAAGAGTTTGGCTTTTGTCACTGAATCTTGCTAAGTGCTAAGCTCCAGGCCCAAACCCCTATTAG
>JAQQSZ010013701.1:0-11698 GCA_028646595.1 Phalanger gymnotis
ACACTAAGAGCAAAAACCAGGGGATTTGGAGTCAAAGGACCTGGGTTCCTTTCCTGGTTCTGCTATCTAGGACTTGTTTGTAATCTTGAATTTACTCCTTAGGGCTTCAGTTCATTTACATGTACCACAGGGGGATTAGATCTAAAGGCGTCTAAAGTTCCTTCCGGATCTAAATCTATGATCCACTACCCCATCAAGAGGAGTCTGAGATGGAACATGTTGTATACAGTTGGGTAGAATGAGGGAAGTCATGATGAAGGAAATAACGCCTGAGTTAGACCCTGAAGTATGGGGGTGAAATTTAGGGAAATACAGATATAAAGTCGATGCCTACCTCAATGCCTTGCACATAATAAGGAACTTTATGAATTATTGGTTGCATAGAATTGAATTGAATTAAATCTAAGTATGGAGGTGGCAAAGTATAAAGATGCTAAGTAGCCAAGCTTAGTTAGGATGTAGTATGAGACAAGAAGGGAAGGGAGGGGCAAGGAAACAAGCATTTATTAAGTACCTACTGGGAAGCAGCTAGATGGCACAGTGGACAGTAGTCCTGGAGTCAGGAAGACTTGAGTTCAAATCTGGCCTCAGCCACTTACTAGCTATGTGAAAGTGGGCAAGTCACTTAACCCTGTTTGCCATCTGTAAAATGAACCAGAGAAAGAAATGGCAAGCCACTCCAATATCTTTGCCAAAAAACCTTGAACGGGGTCACCAAGAGTTGGACATGACGAGTTGGACATGACGAGTTGGACATGACTGAAAAACAAATGAAGAACAACAAGCACCTACTATGAGCCAAGCACTGTGTTAAAAAGCTTAACAAATATTATCTTGTTTCATTCTCACAACCACCCTGGGAAGTAGATGCTTTTTTTAACAGATTTTTTAACATATTTTTATTTTTTAAATTTATAACAGATTTTAAAAAAAAATTACAGATGAGGAAACTGAGGCAGACAGAAATTAATTAACTTACTTAGAATTATACAGCTAGTATAAGAAGAGAAAGGCAAGTCATTGCCCAGTGGTAGAAGGCCTTGGATTTCAAGTGAGGAGTTTAAACTATTTGGTAGAAAGGAGAAGCCACTCAAAGGTCATGAGGAGGAGGATGATGTGATCAGAGCTGCAGGCTAGATTAATCTGGCAGGGAGTGTAACACAGTTTAGATCCTGGAGAGACTGAAGCTAGGGAGGCTGGTTAAGAGGCTAATACAATCGTCTCAGCAGGAAGTAATGAGGGCCTGAGGTCAATGTCCCTGATGCCAGTTTTAGCTTTCTTGCCACTGAGTGATAAGTCCTTCCCTAGAATAACTGGGTGCTAAACCAAAAGCAGAAAATTATTCTAAATCCTATTAGGGGCAGGTACTTGGTGGTTCTCCCAGAAATTGATCTCGATAGACCAAATATTCCTTTCCCTATGTGTTTAACTGACGGGTTTGTGGTGTAGATGTTCTCTTTGCAATCTAGAGAGGGGAAGGTGAGGACGGAAAAGAAAAGATGCTAAAATAGAGACTCTGTAACTAGAAGATCCATCAGAGAAAACAGAGCAGGACACTTAAGAGATTGAGGTGAATTCACTTAAGAAACAATTCATCAATAGATGCAGTCAGTACAACATAAGTTATTAGATTCTTCTAGGTATTGTCTGTCTGAAGCAATGGTCTGTGGTGTGTGATTATTCTGAATTCTATTAGTAAATCCCTAAGTGCCTGCATTTCTGTTATGAAAGTTTTCCTGTGTAAGCCAGGTCCTTACCTTATTCTTTAAAGGGATTATGGATCTAATTTTCATTTTATCTTAGGAACTACTGATCACAGCTCTCCAGGCACATAAGTTTATTAGAAAATCACTCAAACGGCCTCATCCAAATGTTGTTTTTGTCTATGGTGAGCAGGGTTAGGAGTAAGGTAAAAATAAAGCTCTGAATTTTCCCAGGAGAAGCACTTTGACTTTTTCTCCAGTGGGTAGCCAGATTGATTTCTGTCTTTCATCAGTGACTCACTTTCCATTCCACTTTGTGGTGATACTCCAAGAAAAGGATCACTGGCCCAATAGCATGACTTTAGGTACAGTCGTCCCCCACCCCCACCTCTGGGAGATCTGCTGAATGGGATCATTCCACTGTAGGACCTTCATGCCATGTTCCCAAATACCCCTAAGGACATGGGAATCTTTCACATGGGCTGGATATTTCAGAAAGAAAAAGTTAAGTGCAGAGGACTCCATCCTGCTTTGTTGGGGCACAATGTATCAATCCACAAACTACACCTTTGTTAGTAAAGCTTCCCTGTGCCAATACCTCAAATGTTTAACTCCTCGTTAATGTATAGGTGTCTTTCCTCCTGACATTAATGATGTTTCTATCCATTCTGCCCTGGCTACTCTTTCCTTCTTAAAATTGCATATGATATAAAATACTCGGGAGTCTGCCTGCTAAGAAAACCCAAGAACTACATGAAAAATATTACAAAACATTTTTCACACAAATAAAGACAGATCTAATCAATTGGAGAAATATTAATTGCTTATGGGTAGACTGAGCCAATATAATAACTATGAAAATTTGATCTAAATGAATTTGTTTACTCAGTGCCATGCTAATCAAACTAAGAAAAAAATATTTTATAAAAGTAGAAAAAATTGACAAAATTCATCTGTAAGGACAAAAAGTCAAGAATATTTAGGGAATCAATGAAAAAAATATGAAAGAAAGTAGCCTAGTAGCAACAGATCTCAAGTTGTATTACAAAGTAGTAATCATCAAAACAATTTGGTACTGGAGAAGAAATAAAGGAGTAGATTAGTGGAATAGATTAAGTATGCAGCACATAGTAGGAAATCACAATAGCAATCTAGTACTTGATAAACCCAAAGATCCAAGCTTTTCAGACAAGAACTCACCATTTGACAAAAACTGCTGAGAAAACTGAAAAACAATTTGGCAAGAACTAGATACAGAACAACATCTCACACCATATACCAACATAGGATGAAAGTGAATACATGATTAAGACATGATTAAGGGTGACAGCATAAGCAAATTACAAGAGCATGAAAACTTTTACTTGTCAGAGCTATGGATAAAGGAAGAATTTATGACCCAAGAGACAGAGAGGATCAAAGATGGTAAAATAGATAAATATGAGTAATTAAATTTAAAAGATTTGTATGAACACAATCCACGTACCCAAGATTAGAAGGAAAGCAGGAAACTGGGGGAAAACATTTTACAGCAAATTTCTCTGACAAAGACCTCATTTCTCAAATACATAGATACCTGAGCCAAATTTATAAGAATTTGAATCATTCCCCAACTGACAAATGGTCAAAGGATATGAACAGGCAGTTTTCAGAAGAAGAAATTGAAGCTATCAATTTTTGTTGTTGTTTAGTTGATTAGTTATATCCCACTCATCTCCTTCTCTACTTCATTTTACAGATGAGGAAACTGAGGCAAACAGGGTTAAGTGATTTGCCCAGAGTTATGCCGCTAGTAAATGTCTGAGGCCAAATTTAAACTTAGGTCCTCCTGACTCCAGGGCTGGCAGTGCCATCTAGCTGCACCTAAGCTACTAATAGTCATATGAAAAAATGTTCTGTCACTTTTGATTAGAGAAATGAAAATTAAAACAACTATGAGGTACCACCTCACACCTATCAGATTGGCTAATATGACAGAAAAGGAAAATGACAAATGTTGGAGGGGATGTAGAAAAACTGGGACACTAATACACTGTTGGTATAGTTGTGAACTAATCTAACCATTCTGGAGAGCAATTTGGACCTATGCCCAAAGGGCTACCAAATTGTACACACCCTTTGGCCTAGAAATATGACTACTAGGTCACCATTCAAGAGAAATCAAAGAAAAAGGACCTACATGTACAAAAATATTTGCATCAGCTCTTTTAGGGGCAGCAAACAATTGAACATCGATCAATTAGAGAACGACTGAATAAGTTGCGGTATATGTTGGCTTAGAATACTATTGTTCTCTAGGAAATAACGAACATGATGTTTTCAGAAAAACCTGGAAATACTTACATGAACTGATGCAAAGTGAAGTAAGCAGAACTAAAAGAACACTGTATACAGCTATACTGTATCATGATGATGTGAATAATAGCTATTCTTAGCAACACAATGATCTAAGACAATTTCAAAGGACTTAAGATGAAAAATGCTATCCACTTTCAGGGAAAGATCTGATGGGGTCTGAATGCACAATGAAATACTCTTCTAACTTTTTTCTTGCTCTTTTGTTTTACATGATTTCACATATGTAATTGATATCATGTTTCTTGCCTTCCTAATGGATGAGAGAGGAGTAGGAGAAAATCTGGAAGACAAATTTTTCAAAATACGTTAAAAATAAATAGATGATATTTTTTAAAAAAAATCACGTTGAGGATGATTGATTCATCAATGGTTTTCTTGCACTTGAGATATACACTTGAATGAGAGAGAAGGAGGAAGGGAGGGAGGGAAGGAGAAAGAGAAAGAGAGAGAGAGAGCGAGAGAGACAGAGAGAGAGAGAATGAGAATGAATGAGAACTAGAAGAGCAAAAATAACATGACCAGACTTCTTCCCAGAGACACACTGATTCCATAGACCGTCACCTTGCAGAGACTATCCTCAAGCCTACAGCCCCTGTTGGGAGCCATGTAAAATCAGCGGAGCCACATGACCTCAGGAATGTTGGCTAACAAGGGCAATGTTGCAGTGACGATGAGTTTTTGGGCCAAGCCCAAGCTGGGGAATGAGGGTTGGCAACAGCAAAGTGACAGTGGAATGGCAAGAGTGGTGCTGGCAGATCAAGATATGGGTTTCCCAAGCAGACAGGGAATATCTTGGATCAAGGCTGCTGGAGAGAAGAGGAGGTTTGGATCAAACGGATGAGTTTTAGAAGTGAACAACAGTCAGAGTAGCCTGCTCTGGAGAGAGTCACAATGTGGCAAAGTAAACTTAGATCTTGTCCTTCACTAATCATAAATTTTGCAGGGCTAAGATGAGGGAAGAAGAATTGACTCTATAGTGTGTCAATGCTTTCTCCTGAAGGGACATCTTCAACCCTAACATACTATAGGATTACTGTATTTTGGTTCTTGGGAAGCCCTTGGGAAAAGGAAGAATTTTTTTTTTAGGTGGGGGGAAGAGGAGGGTTGTTAATTGCTTAAGGGCTCTCAGGTCTTTTGAGGTTTATACTCATTGTTGCCATTGTTGGGTTCTAAGGATCATAGTGGAATGGAGGACTGGACAGAAGGCTCAGTCTTGAGACCATGTGTGCATTTGGAAGGCTCTTCAAAGTGTGTGATAATGTGTATTGGAGGGGCCCCACTTTCTATTTCAGAAGTCACAGGTACACTATACCTGTTTCTAGCTCATTTACCATTTGATGAAAAAATAGGTTTTTGACTGGCTGTTGGGTGTGCATTTAGAAGGCATGAAGCAGGGTCTTCCCCTGACCCTGACTCCAGTGGTGATCAAAGTAAGGACAAATGCAAGCTTCCAAATATAGGCCCTGATTGCAGTAGACAGGCACTTTGCACAAGGAGGTCACTGCTTCCACTGCTATGATCTCTCTCTACCCAAAAGCTTATAGGAGTCTCATAATGAGAAAACATCTGGTGTAATAAACTATCTTTATCTGTAAAATGAGTATAATAATAGCACCTTTCTCCCAGGTTTTTTGTGAAGCTCAAACAAGACAACAATTGTAAAGCACTTAGCGTAGTGCCAGGCACAAAGTAAGTACTATATAAATGTTACTTATTATTCTTAGTTGTAGTTGTAGTTGTAATAGTAGTAGTAGTAGTAGTAGTAGTAGTAGTAGTAGTAGTAGAAGAAGAAGAAGAAGAAGAAGAAGAAGAAGAAGAAGAAGAAGAAGAAGAAGAAGAAGAAGAAGAAGAAGAAGAAGAAGAAACAACATTAGTAGTGGGGGCAGAAGAAGCAGTAGTAATAGTAGTCTTCGTCGTTGTGGTCATCGTCATTGTTGTCATCATTGTCTAACCCATTCATTTTATAGAAGTGAGGATTGAAGCCTAACAAGTTAAATGAATTCACCAAAGTCACACAGGTAAATAAAATCAGAGGGGAAAATTGGACTCAAATCTTCTCACACCAAATACAGCCTTTTCTACTAAAGTCATTTCTATAGTTGATGTATTGTTAGCCCTAATGCTTGCATGGGTTCTAAGAGCCTCTTCCTTTTTCTCATGGGGACTCAGATCTATGCCAAATGCAGATGCTCCTACATGAAAACTTTATTGAGGGATGTGAGTAAAAGAAGATTTTAATTAAGACAATCTCAGGATTGAACTCTGTCCATGAAAACATAAAGCCAAGGCTCCGGTCCACAGACTATACAGGTTTATGTATGTCCAGCAGACTAACCACAGGTTAGGAAAATTAGGTAACAATTGCTTAAAATTAATGGAAAATTATGTAATTCTAAAGCAATGAAATTGGTGTTTCTGGGTGCCATGCAAAATCATTACTTTGACTTTTTAGTCATAGTTTATAGATGTACAGTGAGAGAAGGGAAAAGGGGGAGAGAGAGTAAGAAAGAACTGAGTTACAGTGAACAATATGTCATAGCTACCCCTGTAACTTACACATAGCTTTATTGATCCCTGAGCTAGGAAATAAACTATGGTTCTTTGTTGTCATGGTTTCCATAGTTTCCAACAAGTTCAAGTTTCACTAGCTCCTTAGAATTCCATGGCTGCCTCTTCTGGAGATTACCCATTTCTATGAAATTCTCATTTTTATTTTGGAAGAATTGTCTATTAATTGCTTAATGCTTTCTTAATCATGATAACAATTGGAATGTAAAGGGTATTTCATATGTGTGAAGCCCTTTACATATATTATTTCACTTTTATCTCACAACTACACTGTGAGGTAGATACTACCTAATTTCAGCTCTATTTTGCAGAAGAGGACACTGAGTCTTAGGGAGATTAAGGGATATGTCTGTGATATCACAGCCTAAGCGCTGGAGGCAAAATCTGAATCTAAATTTTGTCTGGTACCAACTCAAGCATTCTTGCCACCACTTTGTCCTGGTTCCATTGTATTTCCATGGATTTTTAAAGGTTTTAAAAGGGAAACTCTATGCAGTTTATTTAGCATCACCACCTACTTACCAACCAGGAAGGTGGAATTGACTGAATTTAGTGGTCCTACTTTGTGATAGGATAAATATCTACCAGAGTTCTGTTCCCTCTCATGGAGACTAGGCTAGTATTTTGTCTGAAAGCATAAAAATTCTTTCACAGACACATTTGACTATCCCAGGGGAACAAGTCTCAATGTTGCCATGGTGTCTTGGCACGCTCAGGTCATGTTGAGCAATTCCTGATCTTTGAAGGACTTAAAAAGACCCATCTACCTGGAGGAGAGGACCTTCAGACTTGTCAGATGTATCAAGGTTTTAGAAGTCACTGTCTTGCCCTAATGGTCAAACCATCTATGTATGGAAACTATGGTGAGGTAGGGGAAACATCTACCCAAGCTGAGTGCTACAGCCGTGAAACCTTTCTTTCCTTAACTACTGAATCACCTATGGAACATCCCACTTCCTTCCAATATCCGACTTAAACTATCATGTGACAGAACTACATTGACCTATATAGGTCTGACCATGTGACAGACCTGATATAGACCAACTCATGATGTATTCTCTCCTTCCTTATTTCAGCCTGCCCTCACCCAGGGGCTTCCCTGACTTCCTTCAATTCTCAGCTGAAATCCCAGCTTCTTCTGTAAGAATATTTCTTAATGCTGGAACGTTCCCTCTGTTGAATATCTCCAATTTATCCTGAACACACCTTATTTGTACATAATTGTTCGCATATTGTTTCCCTCATTAGACTGTAAGCTCTTTGAGAGCAGAGACAGCCATTGGCCTTTATTTATATCCTCAGCACTTATCATAGTGCCTACAGAGTATATGCATGATACATTTTATAAATTCTAGTTAAATGACCAGCTATTAATACACATTAATAGGATTTTTAAAAATAGATAAAAACATTGTTTGGCCATTCCCCAAACCAAGAAGATCATAACCTTTCCAAATGAACTCATGCACTCATTCTGTTCATTAGTTACTTTGGGAAAAAAATAAATTCCTTACTTTAGGATTCAATGAGGGAGGAAAAAGGGCCAAAGGGAGTTCTTTTGCATTTCACTAGGCTGGTCCTTTTGATGTGTGGTCTTCCCCCTATCAGAATGTAAGCCCCATGAGGTAAGAGGCTGCCTCTTTTGGCATGTATTTGTATCCGCATCACTTCACATATTGCCTGGCGCATGGAAGAGCTTTAATAAATGTCTGTGCCTGCTTGATTGCCTGGTCTACAGGCAATTTAGAAGAATTAAAATAGACTTATAACAAGCAACACAAATAGATGAAAGTCATGTGATCAATGCTTTGTTACTTTCTGCTGTTAGTCCTGTTCGTGAAGCTTTTCTGTCCCTTTGTGTCTTGGTAAGAACTCCCTCAACTTGCCCTTCAGAAAGCCCAGGTCATGTCCACACCACAAGGAGGCAACAGAGTAAGACTTTAGTCAAGACTGTCAATATGAAATCTCTTAAAGATTCCAGATTGGGTTTTAATGATTTCAATTACTGTATGTCTTTTTGCGCACAGTTAGATAATCTTCACATCCTGAATTCTGTAGTTTGACAGGTACATTATCACATCCCTCCAAGAGGGATTAGGCTATAAGACCCTCTTACAGTCTCATTACTGACAAACATTCATTGATTTTCTCTTCTTGATCATCTTTTGGGTATGTTGAAATTCACGAAAAGTAGATTCCATCAACATCCCTGACCACGTACTGATGTTTACAGATGTTACATGGTAATAATGCTCCTAGGGGATGATGGTTTAATGTCTCTCTGTTGGAGGATAATGAGTTTAAACATCATTTGGAAGCTCAATGATCTCTTTATTTGGAGACTGATTCAGAGCATGTTGAAGATCCCAGTTTATTCTGGTTCCCTGCCAAAGGCTTCATGAAAGGGGCTAACACAACATAGGATGCAAGAAGTAAAAGGAAAATATGTTTCACTTTTGCAACTTTAAATTGGAAAATAAGAACATTCAAAACATGTCCTAGCCTAAATGAAACTGAGTAAATAATTTTGGGCATTGGATCTTTGACCCTACAGCTATTTAAATTAATTTTCTCATTGAAATTACTTTGTATCTACATGCTTCTGGACTAAAGCTATCTTGTTTTGAAAGTACCATTAGTATTAAGAAAATCATTTGTTTCTCTCAAACTGCTTGTAATTCATTTTAAATATAGGGAACTGTCTTTACAGAAAGCAGAAATAAATTGATCATATCACTGAATTTCTGAAATTTCATCTGTCTGGTCTTAGGCTTAGTATAGATCGAATTTTAATCATCCTATATGCTGAAATCAGGATTGAAATAAAATTGTTTCACACTAGTGCAAAATTTCCCCCTCATGTTTTCTAATTTATTCATGAATCTTTTGTTCCATGACCAAATGAGATATTGCAAACCCTTTGGCTAATAAAAGATTGGTAAAATATTAAATGCAAGAGTTCTAAATATTATTTACTTCTTAAAAATATTCTGGCATTTTGGACCCCAAATCCTTCTTAAAAATACACATAACCCCAAATCTGAAATATTGTACTTCTTACCAAGAATAGAAAAAATGGAAATTATCATTTATATGTCTTTTAGTTTTAATCCAATTATTCCTTCAAAATAAAGCTGAGATCCTAAGATTTAATTTATTACCACATATAAACTATAGCAATTGTAGAGTTGTTTGTCTGGCTAGGAGGAAAAATAATAGAGCCAGGTTAAGACCTCTTCAGAGCAGAGCTATGAGGCACTGGGTAATTTCCCTTGTGTAGCTATGTTTGAGGATATTTCCCAAGGGAAGTCTTATGCATTATAAGCTGAATGAGGTCTTGGACGCAAAAAACGCTAAAGAGCTTGGGAAATGATGACTTCGTGTCTCAAGGTCAGCAACTGCTGGGTTCTTGACTGGACATGGCTGTTTTAGAGATCTGTGGACCATCAGTACAGGTCGTGACACAGATAAGCCGAAGCTGCAAGAACTCATCAACTCATTTCTAAGTAACTAGAGAAAGCTTCATTGAACCATATCCCTTGTCCTTTAAAGAAGAGCCTTCAACTACAAATTCAGAGCTATTTGATGAACCTGAGGCACAAGTTATCATATATCACATATATCACATATCACAAGATATCATATATCACATATAAGCAGGGTCACAGCTTTGGCTGATCCTTATTCTTCCATAATAAAGTTTTACCATCCGTACATTTCAAAAAAAAAATGCTCCCGCATGAGTGGGCTTTCCTTGAGAATCTGCTCACCTGGGAGAGAGGACTTCCCTTGGCCACTAATGAGGATTTCCCTATGGGGCACGTGGACACTTGTCACCCGTAGGACATCGCAACTCTAATTATGACAGTGACATTGCTCAGTAATTGTACCAAAATTAACCTGTCCTCATTTGGTTTTTAATTTTTAAATGTTTGTAAAAGAGACCGTTTTTCTGGGAAGGGACAAGGGGCGGGCGATTCTTTTTGTAAGTATGAAATAAATGAACACAGCATTGGATACAAAACTCAAAAAAAAAGCCTTCCTCTTTTAGTTATCACAGAACATTCCCTAGGGATAATGTGTCCTCTATGGGGCAGCAAACAGTATGGCCACAGAATAATCAGATGCCTAAGGGTTCTAGTCACCATAGGCTCACTTACAGCTATGAAGGGAGGTGATGAACAGATATACAGATGAAAGCAACACAAGCAAGAAACTCAAGGGCTGATACTTATTTTCAAGATGATATGATAAGGATGTAGTATCCGTAGTTGGGATGGTTTCTCTAGTCTGAATTGTCAGCTAGGAGTATCGGGCTATACATAGAAGTATACACAGGAGGGTTTACAACTAATTCGGTTCATACTACATTCTACACTGGGTTAGGATGGATGGATGGATGGAAAGATAGATACACATACACACAACACCAGTTCTTCTCCCTATTCCCTATATAAAAGTCAGTGTCTGATATCTCTCTCATTGAGTACAACTAAGCAGGAGGAGAGACAATTCATGTTTTCTGTTAGACATGAATATACTGAATGATGCTTAAGGTTGATAAAGGGACAAAATATTTTTTTCATAACCAAAGCACATTAAAAATGAAGTTAGATAGTAGAAGCAAAATGACCACAAATATAGAAGCTTCATCTTAATATCATATATTTCTATATTGGATACCACACCTATTTGTTTTTGAAGAGAACAAGAGAAAAAAGAGAGATGCCTCTCATATCCTTTGGGCTAATGTAACTGAGCAAATATTAATTCAACAAGTACCTCTGAAACTTGAGTTTCCTTATAAGTATAATAGCTACATGGGTAGTGGGCACAGAATTAAAGAGTATGGGTTAGAGGCAGGGCAGATCTCTTTACTTTTTACAACTACAAGTCACTTAAAATTTCAAAATATTTAGAGGATCATGGAAAAGTTTGACATATCAGCCTCCTAAGAAGCGAACTAAGAAGAAATGTTTAGTAACAGTGGGCATTGGGGGCAGGGGAGAATAAAAAAGAGAGATTAAACAAATGATACATTAGTTTCAGGGACAGGGGAGGGGGGAGTT
>JAQQSZ010013702.1:0-11698 GCA_028646595.1 Phalanger gymnotis
GGTGCTAGAGAAAGAAGGGGGAGAGTAGGTGCCTGTTCTTTAGAGGGTATGAAGGGGTACCAAAGGATATTAAGGCCATGGCTCAGGCAGTAGGTGAAGTATAGGGTGGAGGAGACTCCACTCTACCCTCCAGGGAAAAAGTGCTAGAAAGGTAATATGACAGTGTTGGGTTCTGACAGAAGGAGCAGTTGGAGAAAGGTAAAAATAATATCTAATTCCCCAGTTATGACGTTGTCTCAGTCCAGAACTGGCTGCTTTCTCTCACCTCTCCATTCTCTGCTCTATCAGGTGCTGGTCTTGGGGTGCTCATCACTCAGACACCGAGCAGAGGAATCTGGAGGAGTGGAGCCTCAGTGAAGATTCATTGTGAACAGGGAGGTCAACTCACTACCATGCTCTGGTACCTCCAGCTTCAGCAGCAGGGCTTGGAACTTATTGGGACTGCCAACCAGGGCTTCTCAGCCACCCACGAGAAGGGATTTAATGTGACCAAGTTCCCTATTACTCGACCAGATTTAAAATCCTCCACTTTGACAGTGACTGGTGTGAGTCCTGGAGATAATGGCATCTATTTCTGCAGCGCGAGTGACACAGTGAGAGAAGTGGATCGAAGTCTGCAACAAGAACCTTTGCTTTCTCTCTCCTGCTCACATCTGGAAAAGTCGAGGGATTCTGAGAAGAGGGAAACCACAGCTATCGCTCAGACAGCAGGGTGTTGGGCAACCAGTGAGAGTGATGGAGGTGGGTGGGAAGAAGAGAGAGAGTATGTATGGCCTGGGGCATCTAAGTAGTAGGAGATGTGATCATATAATGCAACATGAAAGACTGGTTTAATATCTTGGTCACCATAACACTAAGTTATTCCATTTGTAAATAGAATGTCGGCAGGGAGAATGTAGTCACGACCTCAGAGACTAGAAAATAAAAGAGAGATCTGATCTGGTTTTCTGTGCCATTATATGATGAAGACCAATTTGCAGGCTGTCCTAAATACATACTCTGCTGTCCTTACTAGCCCTGACGCTGTGAAAACAAATAACACCTTCCATATTTAATCATGGGATTAATCAATATATATACATATATATATATATGTTATATAATTAAATTAATAATACATAATTAATTATAATTTAACTTTTCCAATATGGATAGGTATTGGACCTGTGATTTCATTTGTATAGGAAATTCCTAAGTGAGTAAATTCCCTCTGCAATTTAAACCATCACCTTCCATATAACAAAGAGTCCTAGAGAGCTAGTGAGAATACTGAGAGGGTAAATGACTTGCCCAGGGTGACAGAAGAAGTCTGTAGCAGAAACCAGGGTTTCCAGGCTTGCTTACCCACTAAATCAGAGGTGTCAAACCCCAATATTCTTGAGTTGGATTGAACAAGATGAAAATGTAATTGAGAAATACTTAAAAAATAAATATAATACAATAAAATATGACACAACATTTAAAAACTAAATTAATACACAGCCCACAGGAACCCCTAATGCAAGTTCTTGTTGTTCAGTCATTTTCAATAATGTGCCACTCTTCATGACACTATTTGGGATTTTCTTAGCAGACATATTGGAGTAATTTTCCGTTTCCTTCTCCAGCTCATTTTACAGGTGGGGAAACTGAGGCAAACAGGGTTAAGTGACTTGCCTGGAATCACACTGCTACTAAGTTCTTGAAACCAAATTTGAACTCAGGAAGATGAGCCTTCCTGATTTCATTCCCTGTGATCTATCTATTGTGCCACTAGCTGCCCGCATATGGATTAGTGGCCCCTGTTTCTTTTTGAATTTGATACCACAGCACTGTCATCTTGCCACTCAAGAGGTGAGGGAAAAAAATAAAAAAGAACC
This sequence comes from Phalanger gymnotis, assembly GCA_028646595.1. Lineage (NCBI taxonomy): Eukaryota > Metazoa > Chordata > Mammalia > Diprotodontia > Phalangeridae > Phalanger > Phalanger gymnotis. Next base: position 1,860 of record JAQQSZ010013702.1, read on the forward strand.
TTTAGAAAGGTGGATGTCAAGTCTGATTGGTATATAAAAATGTTAGAATTACAACTGCAATATTTAAGTCATAACACTAGGTTAGAATTATAAGTGGAATAAATAAATCTGCAAAACTAATTCAAACTGGATTCTGGATTCTAAATTTTCTACCAGCATATCATTTGTATCTTCTAAATCCTACATCCTATAGTAGAGGGCTTTTCTATTTTTACCAGCTTATCGTTGAGCATGAAGGACTCTAGAACCACTATGGAGAAGGGACCCTGAGGAGAATCAGATGTTGAAAGGTCAGGCTCAAGGTCAGTGTGTCTAAGGCAGGGATGGCGAACCTGCAGCCCTGAGGCCATGTCTGGCCCTCTAGGTCCTCAAGTGTGGCCCTTTGACTGAATCCAAACTTTACAGAACAAATCCCCTTTAAAAAAGCGTTAGTTCTGTAAAGCGTAGACTCAGTTGAAAGGCTGCACCTTAGACTCTAAGGGGACTCCATCTCTGATCATTTTTGGATCCACAGAAAATTACTAGGGTGGCTTAACTCAGGCTGCTATTTGAGAAGGAGTAATTCAGTTCACAGTTTTATCCAAGTTTCTACCTTCCTTAAGATAATACACCAGGACATGCAATGAGGAAAAACAAGAAGTTTTTCTTTTTTGTGCCAACAATACAATTCAATAGAAGAAGAAAAAAGGACACCGTGAGTCTATGGCCCTTGCTCTAGAACTTCAGATTCTTGTTGCCATTGTTTAGTCATTTTTCAGCTGTCTGACTCTTTTTACACAATTTAGGGTGTTCTTGGCATAGCTACTAGAGGGGTTTGAAATTTCCTTCTCCAGCTCATTTTACAAATGAGGAAACTGAGGCAAATAGGGTTAAGTGACTTGCCCCAGGGAGACACAGCTAGTAAATGTCTAAGGTCAGATTTGAACTCAGGAAGATGAGTCTTTTTGTTAGCAAGACAAAAAGAAGCTATTTTACCTTTGAGAAATGATTTCCAATCTCTTTTCTTTCTTCTCCTAAAGCTAGAGGCAGCATATTATACAGTGGAAAGAACTCTGAATTTGGAGTCAAAGGTACTGAGCTTAAATCTTGAATCTACTATTTATTATTATCAGAGTGGCCCAGGGCAAGTTTATTTAATTTCTATGAATCTCAATTTCTTCATATGTAAAATGAAGGATTATATTAGATTTCCTCTAATGTTCCTCCCAACTCTATATATTCTGAACCAAGGGCTATGAATACTTCCTTTCCTGGGTTACCCTGCAACAAAGGGAGCAGAAGTCTCCATAGCAAGCAGTCACTGTGGTTCTGTTGAAGATCAGGTGGCTTCTTAGGAAGGGAAAGAAATCTGGTCAGAATTAGGAGAGGAAAACCAGATGTGCAACTCTTTCTAGAGAACTCTGTGTGCTCTGTCAATCAACTCTCGTATACTATTATATATGACAGAGGTTTCAGTTGGATGTTTTTGAGATATCAAGGGATGTGGGAGCTCATGCATCTAATTGTCCAAGTAGTTAACATGAGGAAAGTGAGCACCCATCTCAGAGAAATGTATGAAGGTATTAGGGAGTCTGAATTTTTTGGCAATCAGTTCAGATCAGCCCAGCCTGGTCCACGCCTTCCCAGTCCAACTCTGCTTTACCACTGTGACAATGTAGACAGCTGTGGAGAACATGACATTTCTTTTAAGGGCAAAGTCAACTCTGGCCTTTTTAAAGAAAATACCCTTGGGTATGGAGACCAGCAGGGTAAGTGACATACAGGTAGACATCATCCAGTGGTCATGAGACATTCCACTTCTCTCACTTCAGATGGCAACAGTCCTGAAGTCCAGAACCCACTATGGTAATAGCTGTGTCACCATTTGTCTCTTAGAAGCTAGTGAGTCCTAGGCATAGATGGCAAATCTCTAAATGAGGCTACAGATTTAAGCTTTAACTCACAAGCCCTCATCTGAGGATCAGCCTCCTAGCTTCTGTCCCCCTTTCATGGGCTTTGTTGCCAATGAAATCACCCAGATCCCAAAATGTCTTGTTGCATGAACAGGCCAGACAGTGACCCTGTGATGTGACCAGGATTAAAAATATGATATTGTGGCCTAATATCAACAGTATCTAGTGAAGGAATCAAGGCAGCTTTTCTATTTCTATGATCCTGACAATTCCTGATCATTCCCTGATGGATTATGCATATAGAGACCAAGAGAATTAGAACTCAACTCCCTCCTAACTCCTAAACCCCAGCATCTGAAGCTAATGTAATAAATTCTTTAATGGAATGGTCCATTTCTCCTTAGATCTTGCCAGGAGCATCAGATTCCTCACTGGGTGACTATTATTTCTGTCAAAAGCAGATATCGTCTGAGTCCATAAGAATTCCTCATCTTGACTTTGCTGAAGGCTGTCTCTAAAACTTATCTTCATTCAGTCATATTCCTGTCTTTTTAACAGACCCTATAGACGCTGAAGTCCCTCAGCTTCCCAGAAAAAAAGGGGAAAAAGAAAGTTCCATGATAACTTTATTATATATCTAAAAGGAATAGCAAGTTTTACACAACAGATTTGCAGTTCCATGTATGAGCATCTTTTTTTCCTCTTCTACTATGTTGTAGAAATCTTTTTTTTAAAAAAATCTCATTAAGTTCCAAATAAAATAAACAGAAATTTGAAGAAGAGAAGATTTAAACAATGAAGTTCGGGGCAGCTAGGGGGCACAGTGAGCAGAGCGCCTGTTGGCAACAATCTGGCTAGCAGCTGCCGTGGGAGTGAAAAACCAACACAAGCCCAACAACAAGAATGATGCAAGTACAGGTTCTTTTGATTTGCTTTACTAAGGAAAGCAACGTTAAGGGGTTAACAATCTCATTTCAATCCAACATACAAATATTATTCGCTCAGTTCAGGGGGAAAAGCCAGCACCCTTAACTTCAGAGCAAATACAAACAAATTATAAACATCAACAGACAAACCAAATACAATTCATAGTCACCAAGAAGCCATTGACATCTGAGTTCACCCAGGAGGCCCTTAGAGCCCTTAGAGCCCCTAGGGCTGCCCAGAGTCACACACGTCCAGGAGTGAGAGCCTCTCTCAAATAGCTCTGTTCTTGCTTTTTATACACTCTTTAGCAGTCATCAAACGTCATCTCAGTGACCAGAACTCAGGCTCCTACTATTGGCCCTGGTCTTAGCAACTCCCCTTACGACCTTGGGGGCTTCACACCCACAGAAGCTTAAGCACCTAGTAGATTGGAGTTTGGGCCTGGGGCTTTGTACCAAGTAAGGCTCAATCAAACACACTTAATTAATCTATCATTCTAAAACAGTAAAAAGTCCCAACTTAATTGCCTTCCCTTCTCCCCTCCAAAAAACCCAACATAAACCCCGAATAAACAATGAAGCTCTGTGCAGAGGAGTTGTTTTTTGAATTATTGCTTATTTTGGGAAAGTGGGATGCTCTATCCTAAGAACATCTTTATTCTGCAAATTAAAAAAAAATTTAAATGAGACAAAAGTTGTTTATAACTCATTTCTAAAAGAGCAAGGAAATATATCATTAATGGAAATATTTGCTTAATTAAGAAATCTGTTAAGATAGTGTTAATAAATCTAGTATATTTTCAATTTTTTTTAAAGAAAGAGGGGCTTAGATCAGATGGCCTCTGCAGTAGAGCTATGACCCAATGACCTTAACTAGGACTAGGCTTCTGCTTCACTCAAACTTGTCTGCTACTTTACTCATCTTTTCCTTCACTTGTCTTAAGTCCTTTCTACAATGAAACCTTGACTTACTATTTGTATTGGTGCCTGTATCTCCTGGACTCAAGCCCACTTTCCAATTGAAGGAGTGCTTTTGAATTTCCCTCTGTTTTCTCTGCATGTGCTGTCTTGATATTTAGCTATTGATGTTACAGTTCAGAGATCTTTTGTGCCCTTTTCTTTACGTGGCATGTTGGGAGAAGGAAAAGAGAGATGATTTCATGTTGTACAAATGCACTTTGACTCTGATTTTCTAAGGTATATTAAAGGTGGTTTGACCTTTTCAAATACACACCCAATTTCAAATCAACTGGATTTTTTCCATGATGATAACTTTTGAAAAGTCTAACATTTTCCAAACTTATAAAAGAACTTTTAAAAAGTTTTCAGCTTTTCCAAAACTTGCTTTATTTCAAAATTCAACCTTTATCACTTACCCTTCTCTAGTAAGCCAAAGGATTGGATTTTGAAAAGGTCTTTAAACATTGTAAGATATTTCTTTGGAGTTCATCTAATTTGTTTCCTGTTTCTAAAACAGAAGTTTACTCAAGTCATCTCTGAATTAGGTGTGTCTAGATGTTGGCCTAAGAAATCACCAGAGAATTAGTTCCATGGAGTTCAGAAAGTATTGGGTTGAAAGTGAATTTCAAAGTCATAGTTGGACAGAAGCTATAAATTCTCTATTTTGTCTCCCAAAATGTGTACCAAGTATTTACTTTCAGAAAATGGAGTTGAATAACCAACTCTGAGAGATCATGACCTAAGGCAGATAATTTTGGATTCACTGAGTCATCTAGAGGAGAGAGTACTAGATTTGGAGTCTAAAGACTTATGTTTGATTAGCAAGTCTATTATTTCCTATTTGTGTGGACAAGTCATTTGACCAGTCTAGGCTTCAATTGCCATTGTTGCTTGTCCTTCATTTTCAAAGAGGACCAATGACATCATGAGGATGATGTCTTGATTCGCAAGCGAATTGGATTTTAGTGAGGCAGGGCTGTGCAAAATCATCAGCCTCACTGTCTCCTCCGGAGTCATTAGAGTCTAATAACAACACAAAAGTCAAGATGACTGGTGATGGTCTAGGGTTTCAACTACCTCATCCATAAAAGGAGAGGATGATTACACATGTAGTATAATACTGCCAAATAAGAATAATGATCTTAGAAAGGGTGTTGCACTTCTCATAGTGTTCCACCAGAGGGCAGACTGGTACCTCCCTGTGATTTTGTAGAAATCCACCATATTGCTAGAGAAAGAGGAGGAGTAAGGAAGAAAGAAGAGCTGAACAGAAAATAACTCAACTGCCTCATCCACAATCTTTTCTTTAAGGAAAACGAGAGAACAAGGGAGACCAATAATAGAGATGCTGAGACTGTTGTTGCTTCTTGGGCCAAGTAAGTCCACAGAACTTGTAGAACAGGTAGGGAAGAAGACCTTTGTGTTGTAGAGTATACAAGCGGTCCCTGAGAGGACTATACTCACTAGCCAGGAGAGAAGCAAAAGTATAGGAAAGTTCTGATAGGGAAAACACCCCCTGAAGCTAAGTTTGAATCATGGTCCTAAGTTCTTAGAAGACAATTTGGTGATGGAAGAAGAGTGAGGAATAAAGGGAGGAAGGAGAATATAGAGCTTTTAAGTTCTAGATTTATTTGACTCCAGACCAACTATGCTTATTGACCTCTTCTTCACCAGGTTTTGGGCTTGGAGCTCTTGTCTTACAAAAGCCACGCCAAGGGATATGGAGGAGTAGAGATTCAGTGCGGATCCAATGTCAACTGATTGACTTCAATGTTCCAGTCACTATGTGGTATCAGCAGCTTCCAGGGCAGAGCCTGGTACTGATTGCCCTTGTCAATTCAGGATCTTCCCCAGACTATGAGAAGGGCTTTGATTCAGCCAAGTTCCTCATTGAGCAACGAGATTCAAAATCCTTCCTAACAGTGACTAGTGTAAATCCTAGTGACAGCGGCCTCTATTTCTGCAGTGCCAGTGACACAGTGAGGAACCTGGCTCAAACGCCAAAGCAAAAACATTAGCTTCTTCTCTCTCAGCCACCTGAATAAGATTGCAGAGGAAGGCAAACCACAACTATGGCTAAGATAGTGCTGTATGCTGGGGCATGGGCTTAGGCAAAGATAGAGTTTGGTGCCTATAAGGAGAAAGAAGTGAAATCAGACAATAGAGAGCAGGGACCCCAAGGGAGTTTGGGATAAAGTTTCCTCTCACAAGATATCTTAGAAACATTGCTCAACCCCCAGAATATTTCAAACACATGAGAAAGAGACTTATGCCTTCATCATAGGACTAATCCATATAATTCTAAATATGCTACTAGAATTAAATTTGTGTCTACAAGATTCTTTCACATTGCAGTGTGTGCCTTTCCACTCTAATCATTAAATATGTTATCAGCACACCATTTCAGCACAGCTGATACATCTCAGAGGCAGGATTTCAACCTAGGTCTGATTCTTCCTCTAGTATTCTGTCCATTACATCTCACAGTCTTTAAAAAACTGAAGCTTAGAAAGTTTTCCATTGTTCCACAGTTGCTAAGTATCTGAATGCTGCATTCTATCCAGTATGTAATGCTTCCTCTGCCATCTTGTAACATTACATGGTGTAACCTAGACTGCCATCTGCTTTGTCAAACACTACTCCAGGCTCTTCCTTAAACTCTTCCAAACAAAAAAGTCTGGATATAATTTCTTATGTGCTCCCTCCTATGACAGACAGCAAGCAGCCCAGTGTTCATTGGGGAGAGGAGCTGAGCAAACACATCTAGCAACTTAGGTGAATGTAAGGCTTCCAGGTGAGGGAAGCTCTCTATAGCGTTCCTCTAATGGGAAGAGAATAAGATTGAGAAGTATAAATTTATCCTTAAGTATCAAGCTTATCTGTGCCAAGAACGTCCTTACTCAGGGAGAACTAAGGGATATTTGAAAGCATTATGCTTTCTAAACTTTTTAACATGAAAATGTATCTTCTGGTATTTTGATTTCCAGACTCATAACATGGGAACACTGGAGCTTTGTTTGAGATCACTGAATTTTAGAGGCCTATTATTCCTTTTGAAGGGCAAAAAAAACCACAACTCAGTTTAGCACCTATTTAGTGAAAGCAGTTAGTGAAAACTGGAAGCTACCATATGGCATTCTTCTCTACCTCATATGATTTTCTCTATAGCTTGGCCCCTTTTATACCTTCTGCCCAGGTGGGAAACTCCCAAGCAGCCTCATGGTATCCCAGGGCATCCAACTCTCTGACCCAGGGTCATTTCCCTGGGACTCTTGCTGCATTGGTCTTTTGTGCCCTGAGATCTGAGGTCTCCTTTGCTTAGCTGAACTTTCTGAAAAAGGTGGTTTAACAAAATAAATAAAAATAAAATAAAATTTATATAACATTATGTGTGGTTGTCTAAGTCATTATGCAGACAATGGAGATCCTTTTATAGGGATTATTGGCCCCTGTTTCTACTTGAGTTGAACTTGCCAGACTAGATACCTCTAAGGTCCCTTCCAGCTCTGAGTGGGGCTCCCAAGATATCTATCAGAAGACTTTGATGGGGTTGGCTTCTCTATTGGTCAATTGTAGTTAAACCCCCCTCCCCTGACAGTGAGTGCTGTAAACCAGAATGCCAGTAGTTTCTGTATTTCCAGGATTTGTGCACATAGCAAGAGAAATGGATAAAAGACCTCAGGGAGAAATTGTATACCTCCCTTCCCCGCCCCCCACACACGATGATCAAGCCTTGGTGATTGCTGCCAATGAAAGCAAACCAGAAGAATGGTTGAGACAAGTGGAATAAGTATTTATATAGCACCTACTGTGGGCTAGGCACTGTGTTAAGTGCTTTAAAAAAATCTCATTTGATCCAGAACAACAATCCTGTGAAGTAGTTGCTATTATTGCCTCCTTTTTACAGTAGAGGAAACTGATACAAACAGAGGTAACTAGCTTAGGGTCAAACAACTGTAAGTGGCTGGGGCCAGATTTGAATTCAGGTCTTCCTGACTCCATGATCAGAGCTCTATTCACTGTGCCACCAGCTTCCATGAGCACAATGAATGCAAGGTGGAGGGGGAGAAATCAGACTTGATACCTCTAAACACAGGAGGGGATGGTTGCAGAAAACAGTGTCTCTCACTTGGTCTGTGAAACAAGTATGCACCAATTGCAGCTCTGGTCCCATCGTGGGCACCATGCTTTTCAGCTGTGCAGTTGTTTGTCTCCTTAGAGTAGTTGAGACTAGGCTAATGAGAGAAAATCCCTGACCTCCACTTGCCAGGACCTAGTATGAAATTATAGAAATTTTGGATTAAAGCTTCTAAAATCATTCCCATCCAAAGTGTACTTCCCAATACAGCCGTGATGACAAGTAGGGGTGTGGGTGGGGAGAGGTGTAGCTCACTTATAACTGTGTGAGAAGCTGCCCTCTTTGCCCTCTTCTGGACAATCACCCTGCTGGCCTGGGAGGCTGGGCAGTGTTGGGTAGTCTGTGAGAGTCTTACCCTACACAACTGTCTTGGGGAACATTTTAGTGACAATTTCTCATTTTACCGAGTACTGAGAGGTCAAGATATGCCAGTTCTTATCCATGGAAGGGGAAGAAAATGATAAAGAAGAGAAGCTATGTAATCATAAAAAGAATGTGTTGGAGAAATTTTTGGTTTGGAGGAAGCTAGAAGATGAACAGCTGAGCCAGAGGTGACTGTGGGAGTGAGCATATGGGTAGTGAAGGGAGAGTCCGACAAAACTAATATGGCATTCTGAGGTAGCTCAGATGGCATGGAGGAAAGACTGGCAAAAAGGATTCAGGCAAGTCTAAATGATGTGGTTTAGGAGTGCAAGGACCCCAAAACTATCGAGGTACAGGGCAGAGTCATCTGGAAAGAATTCTTGGCCTCAAGCAGTCTTCCAGTAAAGTGGCAAAAGTTTGTTGTAATACTACATAGTGGACAGAGTTCCTTAGGGAACTTGCAACCTAACGTATGCCAGGGTAATGCTAGTGTTTATATAGAAAAAGTTCTGCCAGTGGTACGCCAAGTATGCTAATTAGACAGTGAACATGAAGTTTCTGTACCTTGGGCACTGCGGCCTGAGCGCGATGGGGTGCTTCTGAGAGGTGTGTCTTTGGTCTGTTAGATCTGTTATGAGATAGGCTCAAGAACTGAACTCTATAGCTTGACCTGTGGATTGTATACAGTAGCTGTAGGAATCATTACATGATAGTTCTGCTGGCATAAGATAGTCCTGTTCATACAAGGGAAATCACAAAGGCCCACTCATGAGTTATTGCTAGAGATGGGGTCTTCGGGCTGGGAGAGATATGGTCCTAGCCCTGGGGTCCAAGCACAAGTACCCCATCAAAAGTACTGCCGAAGGTGTTCTGTCCCTGGAGACACAGCTAGTACAGAGCAAGAAACAGACTAGTCCTTGGTGACTCTGCCCTGGTGGCCATTAGGAGGCTCTGTGGTTCCACTGAAAATGCCAAGGGGACTGGGAATGTCCCCTAGAGGAGACAGTGTGAGGTGGGACAGGGGAGACTATGTCTGGGTGAAGGAATTATAAAAGACCCTTAGTAGCAAAGGCTTAATCATGTTTTAGGAATTCTAAAGTCAATTCCAGGATGGGAGAAATAAATACTATCAATACAAAGGACAAACACCCACTACTGAAGGGGGCTGGCAGAGGACAGCAAATGACTCTTTGTGGGAGATAAAGTCAATGGTGGATAGTGATAGAACTTTTAAGTAAAGAGAGAGTTGAGTCCCACTTGCCTCTGGAATCCACAGAATTTTGAGAAAGAGCAAAGAGAGGAGCTTTGGATAGTGAAGGGGAAAACACATTTGTGTGTGTGTGTGTGTGTGTGAGCGTGTCTTGGGGATAACTCTGGTGACTTGTCCCTGAAAGGAACCCTAAACTTTAATCATGGATGACAAGGATGTCCAATCTATATAGAATCCTGAGTGACAGGGGAGATGATCCCTCTTGGTTATGGTGATTTCCCTTTCTTTTTTTTTTTTTTGCATTGAAATTTTTTTTATTTTAATTTATTTTTGACATGTTTGGTTTTCAG
>JAQQSZ010013703.1:0-11698 GCA_028646595.1 Phalanger gymnotis
CAATGTCACTGGATTGTGAAGAGGATTAAGGTTTAAAAAGATTGGAAAAGTAGGAAGGAGCCAGGTTCCGAAGGACTGTAAATACCAAAGAGAGAAATCTCTGATGCTAGAAGTAACAGAGTGACTGGAATGGGCTGCTGAGAGACTTGAAGGAGAGAGGAGAATGCTCAATAGTTCAGGCTAGAGGAAATTCTCTCTACCAATGCAAACTAGCTCTTTCTTTGCACCTCAGTCTTAAAGTTTTGCCTAGAGAAGTACAAGTTTAAGTAACTTGCCCAGGGTCACACAGAAAGCATGTGTTAGAGATTGACAGGGTTAGAACCCAGGGTATCCTGGCTCCAAGGACAACTCTCTAACCCCTATACCACACTGTCTCTTTAAATGACTAAATACTATGATTAAATGACATGATATATTTAAAAAAGAAAACAAAGCACAGTTGAGTACCTTTTTCACTAATCTTTAAAAGTTATAGATTAATGCTAACCCGTATACATCTATTCACAGATCTGAATGAGAAAATTCTTTTTTTTTGTTTAAACTCAGTCTACTTCTTTAAACACTGATTCAAAAGTCAATCCTAGACTATATGCAATTCTGGGGTTCTGGGACTTCAGGCCAGATCGGGATCAAAAGCCCTAGCAAATGCCTTTTTTTAATTTTTGATAACTAACATTCTATCGTTCCCTCCCATATTTGTTAACCATCACATAAAGTTCTGAATTGGTCAAATTTTTCCCCACAGTTCTATGAAGAGGGTGTGGATGCTGATCAGGCCAGTGCTCTAAGGATCGTCCTGGTTGGGAAAACTGGAAATGGGAAAAGTGCAACGGGGAATACCATCCTTGGGAAGGAAGTTTTTAAATCTAGAATAGCACCACATGCTGTGACCAAGATCTGTCAAAGAGAAGTTGCAACCTGGAAAGGGAAAGACCTTATAGTTGTTGACACACCTGGGCTGTTTGACACAAGGGACAGCTTAGAAAACACTTGCAATGAGATTAGTCGCTGTGTGATCTATTCCTGCCCAGGGCCACATGCCATCATTCTGGTTCAGCAACTGGCTCGATACACTGATGAGGCAAAACGCACTGTCTCTTTGATTAAGGCACTTTTCGGGAAGTTAGCCATAAATCACATGGTCATCTTGTTCACTCGGATAGAGGACTTGGAGAATGATACACTAGACGACTTTGTGAAAGAGGCTGATGAGAACCTCCAAAATCTTGTCCAAGAGTTCAATGGAAGATGCTGTGCCTTCAATAACAAAGCTCAAGGCGATGAAAGAGAAGCCCAAGTGAATCAGCTGCTAGACATAATTGAGAAAATGGTGCAGGATAATGAGGGGAAATACTTTTCAGAAGAAATATACCAGAAAACTCATGAGTCACTGGAAAACAGGAGAAAGGTTCTGAGGGAAATCTATACCAAAGACAGAGACAGAGATCTGCAAACTATAGAACTAGAGTATGCTAACATAGTTCCTTTGACAGAAGTGAAAAAAAAAGAAAAACAAGAAAAAAGAGCAAGGGTAGAGAGAGAATATGAAGAAAAAATGAAAAATATAAATGCAGAGGCTGAGAAATCTATATTTGAACAAATTTTTCAGTTCATTAAGGATGTGATTTCTAAAATTTCTGGTTGGTTCAAGTAATGATAGTCTACTTGGTTAGTTTTATTTTCCATTAATTTCATCATAAATGTTGATATACTGGAACTGGGGTAGGGACCCTGTGGCCTTAAGGCCTCATGTGGCCTTCGAAATCCTTAAGTGGATTCAGTCCGAAGTCTCCATTTAATGGTTTAGAAGGCCACATGTCCCCACCCCTGTCCTGGATATGCAGAATTATAAACTTATGAAATGGATAGAATTGGGTCCTAATTCCCTTCATTTCACTCAAAGTTCAGGGATTTTCAAAGCAAGGAACACGCTACATTAGGGCTAGATTCCCCCACCAGGAATTTGTCACATTATATAGCTACCAGAACTGAATTCCCCACTTGTTTTGTCTGAGTCTTTACTTAGCACGTACCTAGAGACCTGGGCCTGGAGTGTAGCATCTGGGGCTCTGCCACCTCAAATCTTTTATGGAATCAAATAGTTAATTAGTTATGAATAATCATGTAAATAAATAAGAATTGGGGCCCTTTAGGCATGGGAGAAATATCTATGGAGCAAGGAGGACTAAGAGTTGGTGATGGTTTGTTCATTAGCTTCTTAGATCCTACCATCATAGAATTCAAATTGCTCCCTGGGCAGCTCCCTGACTCCTTACTGTCCTGAGTCTGACTCCTGGGTCTCCACTTGGTCTCCCATGTTTACCAATTTTTTTCTATGTACCACCTCCACACTTAAGAAATAAACAAAAAGTATTCTTTCTCCTCCTAAACACTCAGACCTACCTTTCATTTTATTTCTGCTTCTGTTCAGCTGCTATGATCCAGAGCTTCCTGACTATTGCTTTGGCCTATGCAGAATGTAAACTCCTCATTAGTAGGGATCGTTTCATTCATCATATTTGAATCCCCAGTTCTAGCACTGTCTACCATACAACAGATGCTTAATAAATGCTTGTTGATTGCTGAGCTCAGCCAAGTTCTGTCATTGACATGGGATATTCCAATAGCATCCCATTGACTGGGACATTCAAGGACATGAGGTCCATGAGGGCTTTTTTTTTCTTCCCACATTCAGTGAGTAGGAGAGGATACTTCTAATGGCGACTAGGGAACAAAGGAGGACAGGATTATCTTAGATTTAAATTCCTTTGAATGAGTGCTCTCCTTTTGTGAGTAGAGACAATTGACAGCACCTTGTGAAGATAGAAGAGAGGATCTTTGCATTTATATAATCTACTATGTGCCAAGCACTGTGCTAAGTGCTTTTACAAATCTTAACTTCATTTGGTCCTAAAGACAGTCATGTATTAATAAGTGCTATTATTATCCTCATTTTATAGTTGAAGAAATTGAGGTAAACAGACCTTAATGCATAGTTTCAGAAAAACATGGCAAAGCCTATAAAAACTGATACAAAGTGGGGTAAGAAGAAATGAGAGATCCTTGAGCACAGTAACAGCAATGTCGTGGTGGTTATCAGCTGTGAAGGACTTGGCTACTCAGAGAAATACAATGATCCAAGACAGTTCCAAAGGACTTAAGATGAAAAAAAAAATGCTATTAACCTCCAGAAACATAACTGAGGAACTCTGAGTACAAATTGAAGTATAATTTTCTCAATTTCTGTATTTTTCCTGCTTTTTTGAAATATGACTAATATGAAAATGTATTTTGCATGATTTCACCTGTATAATTAATTGATATCATATTGCTTACCTTCTCAGTGAGTGGGGGAGGGAATAGAAGGGAAAGAAAAATTTGAAACTCAAAAATTTAAAAGAAAAAATGTTTAAAATGAATAAGTAATAATTTAAAAATAAAAGAAATTTGCGTGTCCATATCTTTTGGCTACTTATCTAGCTGGTCCATTCTAATTTTCAAACTATCTGTTTTGGGTAAGGTCTTATGCTCCTTATGCTAAGTTGTTAATTTTCTTTCAAAGTCTTCTCTTCAAATCTCTCATTTCTTTTCCAATCCTTTCTGTTGTGGCTCTTATTTCATATAATATCATTTTTAGTGGATAGCTAGGTACAGTGGATAGAATGCTAGACCTGAGTCAGGAAGATTCATCTTCCTGAGTTCAAATCTGGCCTCAGATACTTTAGCTGTGCAACACTGGGCAAATCACTTAATCTTGTTTGCCTCAGTTTCCTCATCTGCAAAATTAGCTGGAGAAGGAAATAGCAAACCACTTGAGGATCTTTTCCAAGAAAACCCTAAATGAGGTCATGAAGAGTCAGATACAACCGAAACCACCAAAGAATAAGAACAGTCTTTAAGTTACTTTTTAAAACTCTCTCTTCATTTCTAATAGGAATCCTAATTTATCTTCTGGCTAAGCTATGTTTTTATTTGAACCTTTTTGCATCTTGCAGTAATTCTCCTCTCCTATATTTGTGTTTTAGTCATTCCTGTCACCATAATGGTACTCTATCTTCTCTTGTTATTTTTTACTCATTCTCCAGTCTTCCTTCACAGATTGGGGCTTTGTGTTAGGACAAGGTTCTGTGGGCCTCTGGAGGGACTGTTGTGATCTTGTATGTTCCTTACCTGTCTTATCTGGAGATCTTCCACTATGTTTTGGGGGTATCAATTGCTATGTTCATATGAGTAAATTAGGCTAGGGAATCAAAAACATCAGTGAGTATTATTGAGGACACAATTCATCTTGGGCTAGGCCCTGGTTTGAGCGTAGGCAATACAAATTCAGATTTGACATTGAGTGGTGCCCCAGTAGATAGCAGTTGACCTCAGTGTTTATTGGCTAGCAGCTTAAAGTCTTAGCATGATCAGAGCAATCATATGGATGGCCTAGCCCAGAATTGATTCCCTGATTCATTCTGGGGCTACTGCTAACCTTTCACTATTAGGTCCTGGGGCTGAGTCCATGATTCCCTCTGGGTGACCCCACACTCTGCTGCTTCTGATAGAGACTTTTTGAAATTCTGGATGCTAACTCTGTGATTGTAGTTCACTCTTGTTCCACAGTTCCTGACCTGGTCATTTGCTTATGTATCAAATTGGTGATTTTGAGCCAGAAAAATGATCCAGTGTGATTTTTCCTTCAATTTTGTGATCAATGCTCAGAATGCCATTTTTCTTAGATTTCTGTTATAGTAGTTACGGTGGGAGCTGGGCTATACTTCTTCCTCCTATTTCACCATCTTGGATGGTCTTCTACCCTACTACTGTTGAGGGCATTAGTCTTCTTAGTCACACAGGCCTGTGACCAGTGTTATCATCAGCTCCTCAATTTGACTGCTCATATCCAGTCTCATCATTTTTAACTTCGTGACATCTTTCCTCTGTATCCCCCATCTTCATTGACTAAGTCACCATCCTAGTTCAGAACCACATTATCTCTTACCTGGACTCCTGCAATAATATTTAGCATAGTGCTAGTACATAATAAATGCTTAACTGATTGGCTAATAATCCACAGCTACTTCACCCTTATATAGTACAATCTTATGATTCTTTGCAATTTTAGTTGTCCCTTTCTTGGACACACTACTGTTTATCAATGTTCTTCATAAAACATGGCATCCAAAATTTAAAGAACATTCTAGACATGATCTGACCAGATAGAATACAAAAGGACCATCTTTTTTTGCCCAGTACATTATGCCTCTGTTCAGTCTAAGATCACATTACTATTTTCTTTTGACTGCCACCAGAGGTATAACTTGGGTAGGGTGATCCAGGCTTTGTTCTAGTATTCTAAAATTTAGATGGTATTGTCAATATGGATCTTTCAATAAGCAAAAAGAAGTGAACTTAGCATTTAATTAACAATTATAATTAATTAAAATGGAAAATTATGTAATAAAATATCTCTTTTACCAAAACCTTTAGCTTAGTTGAGCTCCTCTTGGCCAGGCTATGCTCTATCTCTACCCCTGCAATAGCTTCCTATCTATATATGTTGGTCGTGTTGGACACTTTTCTCTTTTTCTTATCATCAAAATTATTTTTCTTTGTGTCTTTGATATTTCATTCTTGATAGCTTCTCATTGCTCTTAGGATGGTTTCTTCCATAGAATTCTAGGACATGTAATCCTACTTATTATTTCTCACCCTCTCTATTCATCCTGATCTACATATTGCCACTGGACTCAGATGGCTTTGGAGGAGAGAGTGAGACTGGTGGTTTTGCACAGCCCTCCCTCACTTAAGTCCAATTCACTTGCAAGTCATGACATCATCTTGCTAAGGTCATGGTCCTCTTCAAGAATGAAGGAAAAACAACGAATGACCATTTTTCAGAACCCTTTGGAAACTGCTGTCCTAAAATATAGGATGGATGTCAGACTGTACTGGATTTTGACTTCTCTGTGACAAAATCCAACCTGGAGTACTCTCTTCCTCCAAAGCTCCCATTACTTTTATCCTAGCAACACATCTTTCTTTCTTGGTAAGCATCAGATCCAGCCTAAAATTTTATGTCCTTATTTCCTCCACTTATTCAAGGATGTCATTTTCACTAAGGTAAACCAAGAAGTCATTAGCTGCTCCTCTTCTTTCAGCACAGAGAGTTTCAAAGTATGTCTAGATCACTGGAGTCCTTGATTACCACTGTATCAGGACTCTATGCTAAGCTTGTGATCTGTTCACCAAACTCCTCCTCTGTTTCCTCTCTTTGTCCTGGTGGTCTCTAGGAAACAACAACAAGAATATCACTTTGGCTTCTGTCTCCCTTGATCTTCACCATGATCTTGACATACCTCTGGTTCCAGGGTTTCCTTACTTGAATGCGTAGTCCTAATATGCAATGTTACTTCTGCAAACCCCCTCATACACATAAACCCATTAACTACCCTGTTCCTTTTGAACAAGGAATACTCTTCCAAAATTATATTCCACTCATGGATATTTGGATATCCTTTCATGTTTCAGTGATAGGTATAAAGTCAAATTTACCTCCATGCATGAAAGTGTCTAATTTACCTTGCTTGTTACATATATTTTTGTATATTTGCTTATAGACATTTGATGCCGTAGCTTTTCAGCTGATTCTTTCCTTGATTTTTGTCTTCAGTGAATTTCTAGGCATCTCTATTGCTATGCTTCTTTAGACATTGTAGCCATTCTTTATAGTAGTTATATTGGGTAGTTTTCTTTTCCTTCACAACTTCTTTTCATCATGAAACCCTTTTGATTAGTAAAATTACAGGCAAATACATCCTTCATAGCTATTATTAACTGTACTCGGCCCCTAGATAGGAATCTCCTGTTGTAGTATTTTAAGCTATGTCCAGGAATCCAATCCCATTTTCAGATATCATTCTCTTAAGTAACTGTTCACTTTCCAAATCTGTCTTTCTCTTTAGAAACCCTTGTCTCTGATAGGCAACAGTGAGGAGAACACTATCTATGCCTCTAAAGTCTTTCAGTCTCTTCTTCAAAATATTGCATTATTTTCCATTATTTGCTAGCTATTTTCTCTCAGTATCACTTGAACCCACATGAATCATGAGACATAGGTAGAACTCAATGACTTTGACAAATATCAGGATATTCTCTATCATAGCCTAGAAAGACAGCAGACATCCTCTACTATAATTTCCAGGTCAATATGTAGCTGCCTCAGTCACACCCAATATGGCATTATCACCCCTTACCACATGCCTCTTCTTTATTGACCCAATACTAGATGAGTTCTCACTTTACAATATCCATGGAGCTAAGATCAGAGGAGGAAAATGATGTTTTCTCAATTAAAATCCTAGGGAAGATGTTGTGGAGGTAGCATTTGAGGTCAATCTTGAAGGATGATTACGATTTCAACCATTGAATAAGATAAAGGAGGATATGCTAGAACTGGGGAATAAGTTCGTGAAGGCACAGAGGTGAGAGGGCACAGGACATATACAGGGGAGGGCAAGGAGTATAGTTTGTCTAGAAATTGGAGAAAGTGAAAGAAGGGAGAGGGATACCAGATTTCAGAGTGACCTGAATGTCAAAAAGACTTAGTTTCTATTCATTAGACAATACATTTGTTGTAGTGAGGATTCCTTTGGTATGTGGGTTGTATTAGATGGTGTTTACTGTCCCTTGTAACTCTCATATTCTGTAATTGTGAGCTATTGAAGGATTTTGAGATGAGTCACTTGATCAAATTTGTGCACTTTTTACCTGTATGACTTTCAGAAAGTCAGTAAGTTAATAAATATTTATTAAGTGCCTACTTATGATGATAAAAATGATTATATTTCTAGCCAGGCACTGTGCTAAAAGCTGGGGATACAAAGCAAGACAAAATGTTGCTCTCAAGGGGCTCATAGTCTTATGGGCGTGACAATATACAAACAACTATGTACAAACAAGGTATACAAGGAAAAACTGAAAATAATCAATGGATGGAAGGCACTAGAATTAAAGGGGACCAGGAGAGGCTTCCTGCAGAAGGAGAGTTTAGCTTGGCCTTGAAGGAAGCCAGTGAAGCTAGGAGGCAGAGATGAGCAAGGAGAGCATTTTAGACATGGGTGACAACCAGTGAAAATAAACTGAGCTGGGCATTTGAGGAACACCAAGAAGGCCAGTGTTACTGAATCACAGAGTACAGGAGAGGCAGGGGTGGAGTAAATATGTATGAAGAATGAAACGGGGAGGAGCAGGTTATGGGGAGCTTTGAATGCCCACAGAAGATCTTAGATTTTCTCCTGGGGGAAACCTCTAGTAAAGTTTATTGAGTGGGGGTAAGGGAGATGACATGGTTTATTAACAATTGTTTATTGAACATCCATGCAACAGTCTGTGGTAAGCCATGTAGGGGATATGGAGAAGTATATTACACAGTGCCTATCCTCTAGGATCCTACAGTCTGTTTGGGGAAATGAGTCTTACATAGAAGAAACAATAGGAGGTAATATATAATCAAACCACAGATTAAGGCTGCTTTTGTATGACATACAAAAAGTATACTACATCTTCTCTAAATTATGGAGTCAAGTAGTAAAAGAAATATATTCAAGTTGTAAACCGTATGTTACACACATCTCAGTTTGACTTTGGGCAAGTTGATATTTGTTCTCAAGGCCTCTGTTTTTTTCATCTGCTGATGAGAGAATTGGACTTGACAATCTCTTCAAATTCCTTCCAGTTCTAACAAT
Source organism: Phalanger gymnotis (assembly GCA_028646595.1). Classification (NCBI taxonomy): domain Eukaryota; kingdom Metazoa; phylum Chordata; class Mammalia; order Diprotodontia; family Phalangeridae; genus Phalanger; species Phalanger gymnotis. The sequence continues at coordinate 8,733 of JAQQSZ010013703.1, forward strand.
TATTGTTTCTATGGAACTATAAATTGTTAAAATTCATCTCTGATGCCACATCCCCTATGAAGTGGTCCATAAATGTCCCCTTCCTTCTTCAGAGCTCAAATAGCACTTTTTACCTCAGTTGATTGGTAGGTCATCTTTATATAGATAAACCTATGAGATAACTGACAGATCATCAAGAGAAAGAGAGGGTAAGAAAAGAACAGGGTGCAGCAGAAAGTATACTTTACTATGAGCTGCTGGAGACAATGGGTAGAAATTAACAATCTAATGCTGGAAATTTCCTGTATGAGAGGAGAGGATACATGGCCATCAAGCAGGGGAGATGCATTTGAGCAGAGGAGGAAGTTTGTGGGTCATGGTTCAGACCACACTACAGAGATAGATGTGCATGTACTCCACCGAAGATTAGCCTCAGCCCTGGCTGCAAACTTCTGTTTTTGTTTCTTCCCTCACTGTGAGTAGGAAATGATTATTTTTCTCACTGCCTCATTTGACCACAGAAACCACATTCCTTCTAATAAGAGGTGATGAATGTGAAAAAAGCAAAACTGGACATGGGTGGGGTGGTAACATGCAGGCAGGAAGTCACTGAGGAACAAACTGTGAACCAAGAGATATAAACAACACAGGATGGAGTGGGCAGAGTGAGAGGGATAAAAGGGGGACATGAAGGGAAGAAAGGAAAAGGGCCAGTATTTGCCTTGGATAGATAGCCCTGACAATTTCAGTGCAAACAAGCTATAGTTGTCAAATTGTCATCTGCCTTGAGTAAGGATGTACCAACTAAAATAGGTGTGATGTATTGGGAGAATGAAAAAAAAATTACTATGTGCTAGGAATAAAAATACAGGGAAGACAGTCCCTGTCCTTAAGGAGCTTACATTGTAAGGGGAACAAAACACATATAGGGGAATGGTGGCCAAGGAGGAGTACTTTAGACAGTGAAGTTAGAGGGAATGGTGTCTAGTTTCATAGGATGATTGATTGATTGGCATCTCCTTTCCAGAAATGGCAGTGTTGAAGTGATTACTCAGAGTGAGAGCTAGAAAGTATGTATGATGGCATGTATAAGTGTGGTGGGAAGGGGAGGGTAAATGGAGTTATGTCAAGCCGATTCCATGGCCTTTCTGCTGATTCATTCCTTGGACTTTGTCTTCCATGAATTTCTGGGCTTGTCTTTTGCTATGCTTCTTTCTACATTGTAGCTATACTTTATGGTATATTGCTTGGTAGTCATATTGGGTAGGTTTTTTTTCCTTCCCAACTCTTCTTCTTTTCATCTTGAAACCCTTTCGATTAACAATACTACAGACAAACATACTCTTCCTAGGCGTTGTTGTAATTTGCCCCTAGCTAAGAGTCTCCTGTTCTTATATCTTAAGCTGTGGTCTAGAAATCCAATCTCATTTTCAGACACCATCTTCTTAACTAGCTGATCACTGTCCAGATCTACCTTTCTCTTTGGAAGCCCTTGTCTCTGATGAGCAGCATTGAGAAGAACAGTATCTATGCCCCTGAAGTCTTTCAGCTTCTTCAAAGCATTGTAATATTTCCCATATTTTTCTAGCTATTTTCTCTTAGTATCACATGGGCCCATGTGAATCATGAGACATAGGCAGAATTCAGTGACTTTGACAAATATTGGCATGTCCTCTTTGTTATCCTGACAAGACAGCAGACATTTCTCTATTATTGTTGTCAGAGCAACAAGTAGCTGCCTCAGTCATACCCAACATGGCATCACCACCCTTACCACCTATCTTTTCTTGAATGATCCAATATTAGATTACCTGTCACCTTATAACACCTGTGGGGGGGAGCCAAGATGGCCGCATGAAAACAGCGTCTTACCGGAGCTCTCTCACAAGTTCTGTTGGATTCCTGTAAAAAAGTGAATTTGAGCAGATTTGAGAGAGTTAGAAACTGCAAGCAGTCTGAGTGGGGCAAATTTCCCAGCCGAGAGAGTCTGAAAGGCTGAAGGAATGGATCTGTAGGCTAGGAGAGCGCTCGGCGCATGCAGAGCTGCCCCAGATGGGACCAAAGCAGAAGCGGCTGGCCGGGAAACCCACGTGGGAGACAGGCTGGGAGAAAGCCGGGCACCTGAAACCAGCGGAGATCCCCAGGCCTCCCAACACAAGACGGCACTCAGTGGAAGCAACGAGAGGCAGCGCAACACCACTGACTGTGAGATAACAGCTCCCGAGGCTTGCAGCCCAAAGGTTTCAAATGCTTCTTGAACTTTCGGGAGACATAATGGCCAGGTAGATGGTTCTAATCCCTCCCCTCCCCACCCAGAGAATTCCTGGAGGGGGGGGCAGGGGGAAGAACGCTGGAACAGAGGAGACAGAAGTGGGGCTTCAGTGGCCCAGGAGTTGGAGTACCGGAGTCGCAGAGGGTCAGAGCCAGCAGGGGTCAACACCAGGAGCCCAGACATACTCTTGCTTCCCCAGGGGAAGTGCCAGACACTCAGCTGGAACAACAAAGTGCTGAGACCATTGCTGAAGAGCAACAGTGCTGGAAAACAACCCCAGGGGAAGAGATTTCTGGCAGCCAGACCTCTCCCCCACACCTCAGGAAACTGAAGGCTATAATTCACGAAGCCAACAAAGAGACTCACAATCTCCAGAATAAGAAAGCTGGGACAGTGAGCCCTGAGCCCCCAAAGCAGAAATTTACTGTAAAGCCAAGAAAAGGCTAACCAACATGAAGAACAAAAAAACCAAGGACCATTGATTCTTTTTTATGGAGACAGGCAGGATCAAAATACCAATTTGGAAGAGGATAACAATGACAATATATCCACATCTGATACCTCAAAAGGTAATGTGAACTGGTCTGCATCCCAAAAAGCATTACTGGAAGAGCTAAAGGAGGATTTTACAAACCAAATTAGGGAGACAAAAGAAAAAATGGAAAAAATGGAAAAAATGGAAAAAAAAATCCACTGACGAAATCAAGTCCCTTAA
>JAQQSZ010013704.1:0-11698 GCA_028646595.1 Phalanger gymnotis
TATGCTATTTTTTGGATAATGTCTGGCCCCACCATAACTCTTCCTTTCCTTATCAATGAGTTTGGGATAATAGGTTCTAGGTCTACAAGGAAAAGAAGGAACAAAGCAGCATTTATTAAGAGCTTACTATGTGCCAGGCATTGTGCTAAGTGCTTTACAAATATCATCTCGTGATCTTCACAAAAACCATGTGAGGTAGGTACTATAATTATCACCCCCATTTTATGGTGGAGGAAACTGAGTCAGACAAAGGTTAAGTGTCTTACCAGAGTCACACAGCTAGTAGGTATTTGAGGCTGAATTTGAATTCAGATCTTCCTATCATCAAGCTCAATGAACCAACCATTGTGACACCTGGGTTTAACTATCACTGTGCATTTGTTGACGCTGAGACCCATGGAGAGGGATGACAACCAGAAATCAATTAAACTTTTCTAATTCCATAGCTGTCAAACTTTCAATACTATGGTAAGGGCAAATCCTACCCCTGAACCACAACCATGTCTCCATCCTAACCTATCCAGATGCTTTATATTCCAAATAAATCCCCCTATGTCCAGCTAAGCCTCACTTATCTCCCATTTAGCTTTCCCTGCCCTATCCTTTTCAATCTTCCCTCTTAGTCCAGGCTCCCCATGAGACATAAAATCTTTCATTTCACAGGAGATGTTTCTATCTTTTGAGTCTCTCTTTCAGTGAGTCTTATCTAGGAATATCATACCAGGGACACCTGAGATTGTTCTCAGGTCCCAGGACTGGACGTGAGGCAGAACTGAGACCTCTGCATTTTGAGGGTGTATGGAGTTCTGGTGCTAGGGAAGACAGAGGAAGAGGAAAGCATGAGCCCTGACCTATGGGAACCTACTGTCAGATAGGAAGCAGGGCAGCTCTTGGGCAACAAAGACACATGGAGTCCTCAAAAGATGTTCTGGTGAAGGAAATAAACTCTTTCCTCCTCCCTCCTGCTGAAGCCTAGCTTTAAGTAAACATGGATGGCTCTTAGAATTCCTACATTCCTATATATGCCTAGTTCCTTTCAACAAAACTTCCGTGAAGACCTCTTCTTATTGCCTCTTCTTCCCAGAATGATGAGAAACAACAGTCTACTCACTTTTTCCAGCCCTTGCTCTTTTTCTTTCTGTTATTGTTTGTATTTGTCGGTGGTATTGTTTTGGATTAGACCTGTAATTTCTTTGGTCTAGAGAACTCTGGATCAAGAAACTCCTGTTATCAATGTAGAATCTCACCTACTTGGACATATGGTCTTACAGAGACATGAAATTTATGTATGGGGCTCCCCAAAATTTACAGATTTCCCAAGGGTCCATCAACTGATGTATGTCAAAGGCAGAACTGGAACTCAGGCCTTCTCTACGCTGAAGCTGTGCCAACTCTCACAATGTTTCCCATTCAAAGCAAGAATAAGTGCTAAAGACCATAGTGTTTTTCCTTCTCTGCCTCTCTCCCTCTTTCCCTCCATCTGTTTCCCTCTCCTTCCTTTCTCTACCTCTTTTCCTCTCCTTCTTTTCCTCTCACTCTTCTTCCTTCCCTTTCTCTTCCCTTCCTCCTCCTTTCTTCCTCCCCCTTCCCCTTTCCTGCACTCTCCCCACTCTTCTCTCCACCCTATCATTGGTTGACCTCAATGTCTAAAAGTATGTGTTTTTAAAGGAGAAAATATAATTCTACCAGTTTTACAACATGGCTTTTTGTAAGTCTTTTATCTTTTAAACCTGGGGGTTGTATATATATTCACATATATGTACATATGTATGTATATATGTGTGTGTTTAGATGTATACATATGTATGTATGTGTCATGGAAGGGTCATGAGAAGTTAGTTTCCTCTCTCAATTCAAACATTTGCTGATTGCTTATTCATTATTATGATTATTAAAAATCACTGTACAAGCTGCCAAAGAGGGATTGAAGTCAAATAAATTTAAAATTGAGGTTAGGACACCATTCCTGCCTTCAAAGAAATTCCAGTCTAGTAGCTTCTAATCTTAACATCTCCTTCATAGCCATCAAATCCTATGTTAGGCTCTCCAGATTATGTTTTACTTATCACCATGTTACTGTATCTCTCATTTGTTCTGATTAAGGCTCTTCCATCTCTGTCTCTCACCTGACTGGGCATAGATTTGCTGACTATTTGTCTGATTGCACGTATTAAGTTTATAATAATTGATCCACCAAATAAGAATGCTCTCAGTCTCACAGTTTGTAGGAAGTGACTGAATAAGCCTTGAACAGTCACATGACATGAACACCAAGTGCCATGGGGATATGAAATATCAGACCAAAGTTTCAGGAGTGTGTTGACTCTTTAATCCCAAGCTCATAAAAAGCCTTAGTTTATTCTCCATGAGAAAATGGTATGAAATGCAGATAAACATTGTTATTATTATAGTCAATTATATCACCTTTTTAAAATTTTTTAACATTTTTATTTAAATTTTTGAGTTCCAAATTCTATACTTCCCTTCCCTGTCCCCCTCACTGAGACAGTAAACAACCAGATATAGGTTATACATGTGAAATCACATAAAACATTTCCATATTAGTCACTTTGCACAAAATGACTCAAAAGGAAAAAAATGAAAGAAAGTGAAAAATAGCATCTTTCAGAATGTGTTCAATCATTTCTTTCTCTGGAGGAGGACAGTATGTTTTATTATCCCTCTGGGATTGTCTTGGATCCTGGTACTGCTAAAAATAGCTACGTCATTTACAGCTCTTCACCGAACAATATTGTTGTTACCATGTACAATGTTCTCCTGCTTCTGTTCACTTCACTATGCATCAGTTCATGTAAGTATTTCCAAGTTTTTCTGAAATAATCCTCTTTATCATTTCTTACAGCACAATAATATTCCATTAAAATCATATATCACAGCTTGATTAGCCATTCCCCAACTGATGGGCATCCCTTTCATGTCCAGTTCTTACCTATCACACAAAGAGCTGCTATTAATATTGTTGTACAAATAGGCCTTTTTACCTTCTTTTGTAAATTTCTTTGGGATATTGACTTAGCAGTGGTATTGCTGAATGAAAAGGTATGCACAGTTTTATAACCGTTTGGGTGTGGTTACAAAGTGCTCTCCAGAATGATTGGATCAGTTCACAATTTCACCAACAATGCATTAGTGTACCCATTATGCATTAGTTTTCCCACATCCCCTCCAACATCCAACACTTTCTTTTTTTGTTATATTAGCCACTCTGATAAGTGTGAGGTGATACTTCAGAGTTGTTTTAATTTGCCTTTCTCTGATCAATAGTGATTTAGAGCATTTTTTCGATATCCTTGACTTCTTTGTCTGACAACTGCATGTTCATATCCTTTCACCATTTATCAATTGGGGAATCACTAGTAATTTTTGTAAATTTGACACATATATAACTATACTTGAGATATGAGGCCTTCATCAGAGATACACATCTTTCTTCCAGTTTTCTGCTTTCTTGATAGTTTTGATTGCTTTGGTTTTGTTTGTCCTAAAACTTTTAAATTTTATATAATCAAAACTATTTTTTTACATTGTGTAATGCTCCATATGTCTTCTTTGGTCCCAAATTCTTCTCTTACCTATAAATCTGACAGATAAACTATTCCATGCTCTTTTAATTTGCTAGTTATATTGCTTTCAGGTTTACAAATGTTTTCATCAAAAAACCCTGTAAGGTGTATACTGCAAGCATTATTATTCTATTTTATGATGTTTGGATGCTAAACGATTTGTCCATAATCACAGAGAAAGTAAATATTTAATCCAAGATTCAAACTCAAGTTCCCTGACTCCAAGTCTTCTCCTCTTCCCACTACACCTTTCAAAATCATTATCTTCAAGTAATAACCCACTATTGACATTGACAGCCCACTGCTGACTACTGACATTGCTTAAGTTCCTGCTGTAGTGCAGTGGGCTATTCAGAAAAGATGTTCTCTGGCTTGTGGCAGGTAGACTGTCTTTTGACCTCATGCCAAATTCACGGAAATCCTAGGATAGGAATTTCCTTCCCACAGCCCGGCGCAGAGCATCTTTGACCTCCTTATTCCTCAGAGTGTATACAACAGGGTTCAGCAGTGGAGTGAAAATTGTATAAGTCACTGAGATCAGTTGATCCTGGTCCCTGGTGTTTTTTGATTTGGGCTTAAGGTAGGCAATAGAAGCACATCCATAATGGATAATGACCACAGTGATATGAGAAGCACATGTAGCAAAGGCCTTCTGTCGCCCCTCAGCAGATGCAATCTTTAGGATAGTGGAAATGATGAGGACATAGGAGAAGAAGACCAAACCCATGGGCACCACAATCACTAGTGAGCTAATGATAAAATTGATGATATCATGGATAGAGGTGTCAACACAGGAAAGTTTCATTACTGGGAGGATATCACAGAAATAATGGGGTACTTTTGCTTCACAGAATGGCAGCCTGAATACAGATACAATCTGAACTGTTGCAACAGTCAGACCAATGCCACATGCACCACATATTAGCTTGGTACACATCTTCTTGTCCATGATTACTGTGTACCTCAGAGGGTTGCAAATGGCCACATAACGATCATATCCCATTGCAGTGAGCAGGAAGCAGTTGTTGATAGCTAAGGTGATAAAGAAAAACATCTGAGTAGCACAACCTGCTAAAGAGATGGGCTGGTTCAGACCATTGAGGTTGGCCAGCATTCGTGGGACAATTACCAATGCATACAAGGTCTCAGAAATGGACAGCGTACTTAGGAAGAAGTACATTGGAGTATGGAGGTGATGGTCTGTGCTGATGATGGTCACAATAATGGCATTGCCTGCAAGGGTTAAGATGTACAGAGCAAGAAACACCATGAAAAGTGTAATTTGGTGCTCCTGAAAGCTAGAGAATCCTTCAAAAATAAACTCAGTCACCTCTGAATAGTTTTCTCTCTTCATTGGGTCTGAAAAATAAGAAATATTGATTTAGTCAGTCAGTCATGTAATAAAAAGAACACACATTATGCAGAGAACTTTGTACTAAGGGAAACAGAGAGAATCCCAAAATGCTCCTTGTATAATTGGGGAAATAGAATGCACATGTCAAAAATTGACTTAGCACAACCAGGAAGGAATTTATGGTTACATGTAATTTTATAAAACTGTGCTGGGGTAGTGATTAGAACTCTAAGTGAACTTTATTTGGAATTGTAGTCCCAGGAAATGGGAGGTATATTGGGAAAAGCATCCTGTGAAGGAAAGGTAATGGACTTAGGGTGTTTTTGTCTAAAAAAATGGAAGGATGAGACAGTGAATAGTAAAGTTGGTCAAGTTTTTCTTGGTCCTACCCCTTCCTCATTATGGCCATAGATGCAAGCATAACTTAACTTAGGTTTCTTCCATGGGAAAAGCCCTTTTGCCAGCCTATAGCTTTTGCTTTTCTTGTCGTGGTTTTTTTTTTCAAATTCAGAAGGTCTCATCCTAGGGAAGGAAATGGCATTAGAAGTAATCTAGTTCAATTCTTCTTTCTCAAAGGAGAAAACTAAAGTTCGGAAAGGTAGGGTGACTTGCCTACAGTTATACACATACTTAACAAGCTGCCCTAATCTCTCATTACAATCCAGACTATACTTTTTGCTTAAGTCATACCAAACTACCCATCATTCTCTACTCATCTTTCATCCACTCCTTCCATGGAGCAATATACCACCTAGTTCATTCCCTACCCACAGACCTCCAGATAACAGTCTTTTCAGTAAGTCATGGCCCACACCTGCTTTAAAAGTGGGCTTAGCTCTCTGCTTCTTCAGACTGATCCTACTCATAATTCCAATTCTCCAGCATATAAGAAGTATTTATGCAGTGAGGTAATATGGTACTGTACAAAAAAATTCCTGTTCTCACATCAAAATGATCCTGTCCTTGACACTTAGTAACTTGATATTGGGCAAATCACCTTGGCTCCCTGGTCCTTATTTTCATCATCTGTAAAATGAAAGCACTGGGTTAAAAAACCTCTGGGCTTCTTTCAGTTTTAAATCTGTGGTCCTATTATATCTTTCTGGGAGTTTGTAGTGGGATCCTTCTGTATTTTCAGGTTTATTCAGATGGTATCTTAATTTACATAACCATAGCTCTTTCATCTTATTAAATGGTGAGTTCTTCATTTCAGACTAATGCTCTCATAACATTAATAAAGAGCTCCATAAGAAGGGTGACCTCAGAGATGTTACGTTTAATATCCTTTGTTCTCCTCCATCTTAGAAAGGAAATAAAATTCAGAAAGCATGGAAGCTAGTCAACTGGAGCAGAGCTCTGGCTTTAGGAGAGTCTATCGAGGCAGAGTCCATGAGGGCTTCTCCCCAAACACAGGCGCCTTACTCGTGAAAAGCAGGAAAGGAAGATAGCAGAATTAAAAGGAAAGAGTACTGGATATGGAGTCAATAGATGTGGGTTTGTATCCTAGCTCTGGCATTTATTACCTGATTATTTAAGTTCTTTGGGCATCTATTCTATTATTTCTAACAGAAGTGATATTATTTGCCCTACAAACTTAAAAAGACTGTGGTTAAGAAGATGCATAGTAAACCTTAGAGAGTTCTAGAAATGAGGGCTGTTTTCAAGGGTTACAACATAGCAAAAAAACAAGTCTTAATCTGACATTTTGCTGAGGATATTGACGTGTTGTATCTGCAAATGAATATTAACAATGGATCCTCTGTTCAAGAAGCATAGGGCAAGGTTGAAAGAATGAGGAGGAAAGGACAGATGAATGGAGTTGTTTTAGCTGAGAGAAGGGAGGGTTGAAGGAGAAATAAATAGCCTTCTTCAAGTCTCTAAAAAGACAGAGAATGGTGACCTAAGAATTTTTATTTCTACTGAAGCGAGACCAAGAGAATAAGCATTTAGGTCAGAAATATGGAAAAACTTTCTGTTGACAACTAGTATGAAATGTGAAAGGTTAGTCGTAGCAGGTTAGGGAACTTCCATCTCTGAAGATCCTTACAAATAAGGGAAAGAAGTCATTGAGAAAAGATTAAGTGAAATTCTTCATGGACACCAGATGGTAGAGTATAAAGAGTAACAGTTTTGGAATCTGGAAGACCTGAATTCGAATCCAGCCTCAGATACTTATGAGCAATATGGCTCTGGGCAAGTCACTTATTCTCTCTGCCTCAGTTTCCTCATCTATAAAATGGGAACAATAATAGCATCGACCTCCCAGGGCTATTGTTAGGATCAAATGAGAAAACATATAAAAATGCTTGTTATGATTATTGTAAAGAAGAGGAGGAAGTAAAAAATACCATCTCTATCCCTCAGTTCTGTTCTGTGATGCATTATTGGATAAAGAACAAGCTACTAGTATCACTAAGAGAATTATCCTCTTTATGATAAAGGGAATGGGGGACATGGTAAGGAAAGAATGGAGTTGGGTCAGAAGGGAGGAAATTGAGTGGGTCAAGATGTAGTAAAACAGGATCATGGATCTAGAGCTGGAAGGTGCTTCTAGCAAAATTCATCAAGTCCAACTCCCCTCAATTTATTAATATGAGAACTGAGGCAAAGAGAATGTAAGTGGCTTACCCAAAGTCACAAAAGTAACAACCATCTGCAAACTCTCTCCCTAACAACCCAAAACTTCATGGGCCCAAGAAGATAGCAAATTCATAGTTTTATGTGACCTCAAGAGGGGTATTTGGGTCTACTCTGCTTTCCTTAGATCCTGAATCCTCCCATTTTTAGTAACATGAAGAAAAGCTGTAGTAAAAATACTACCTCCCCTCATCTTAGTTCTAGGTTACAGAAGTAAAACAACAGAAGAAAAGTCTTCCTGAATTCAGAACTCCCCTCAGAAGTCAATTATCCCTAGACCAGTAGAGAGTAGCCACCTCCCTTACCACAGATAATCTCTGTGGTAAAGATGCTGCGGTCATTTACTTCATCCTCTGAGTATGTCATTGTAAAAATAGTATCTCACCATTTGTGAGCCGCTTGGTTTATTACTTATTTGCCTGACAGTTTTAAATATGCTTTTGTAATTTATTGGCTATCACTGTAGCAAGAGTGTCATTAAGGGGTGTGAAAATCAATATGGCACATCCATCTCTAGAAAATATGAATAAGAAATGAGTGGAGTTCAAAAAATGCGACCCCATTCTTCTTCACTTCTACTAATGACAGCTCATTTCTATTGGCCCACACCAAAGGGAAGGAGAGGGATTGTCCCCAAGCAGGAAAGTTTAGGAGGAATTGAAAAAGCTATTACCTATTCAGAGAAAAACAAGAGAGAGGATCCAGTCTCCAAAAAGTCCTGATAGGAGCAATTTAAAATTAAATCCAAGGAGAAACCAGTAATCCAGGGTGCCAGAGTGGGCCTCCAACCACAAACATGAAAGGAGAGGTCAAAGCCATAGGCTCTTGAAGCCCAAGAATTTCATAAGGGAGAGATGGAGCCTTTTCAAATCTGAATTTCAAGTGTCTGTGGCTTTTTGGCCTCCAGACGAGGATGAGATTGGTCTGTCCCAAAGCTCTGAGGAACTTCCCCCAGAGTACCTATCACTCAGGGGGCACAAAGGGTTAGGTAGTACAGAGTCTGACTCCTCATCCCTGGAGGATTCATTAAGAATATAAGAGAGGAAAGCTGTTTCCATTTAGTTTCTGATTATCAAAGTGTCTTGGGTTTGAAAAATCAGCCCTATAATAAAAAAGTACTAAGGTGCAGCATAGTGAATATTAGACTCAGGTTTGAGTTCTGCCTCTGAAATGTACTGACCAAAGGGCTTATGACAAATCATTTAAACTTTCAGTGCTGATTAATTACCCAAGACCATACATTTTAGAGAATGTACTGATCTGAACTGCTAGAGAGAGTTTCCAGACTAAGAGTTCTTTATACCAATGAAATCACAGGTCCATGCCCTGTAGAAATTTTATGCTAAAAATAAACACAAACAGACCTTAGAGATATTATGGGTTTGATTCCAGACAATCACAATAAAATGAATATAACAATAAAGTGAGTCATGAATTTTTTTGTTTCCCGGTGCACATAAAAGTTATGCTTACACTATACTGTGGACTATGAAGTGTGTAATAGTAGAATGTCTATAACTATGTACATACCTTAATTAAAAATACTTAATTGCTAAAAAATGCTAACCATCATCTGAGCCTTCAGCTAGTTGTAATGTTTTTGCTAATGGAGGGTCTTGCCATGATGTCGATGGCTACTAAGGTGGTGGTTGCTAAAGGTTAAGATGGCTGTGGCAATTTCTTAAAATAAGACAACAATGAAATCTACTGGGCATCGATTGACTCTTCCTTTCACTTGAACACTTAACAGCCGTTGTAGAGTTATTAGTTGGCCTAATTTCAGTATTGTTGTGTCACAGAAACTAGGGAGGCAGGAGGAAAGAGAGAGAGAGATGGAGGAATAGGTGTCAGTGGAACATACATAACATTTAGAGATTAAATTTGCTGTCTCAGGTAAGTGTGGTTCGTGTTCCCCTCAAACAATTATAATGGTAACATCAACAATCATGATCACTAATTATTGTAACATATAGTCATAATAATAAAAGTTTGAAATATTGTGAGAATTACCAAAACATGACACAGAGATGCAATGTGAGCACATGCTGTTGGAGAAATGGCACTACAAAAAGTTGCTTGATGCAGGATTGACAAAAACTTCAGCTTGTAAAAAAAATGCAATATCTGCAAACTGCAATAAAGTGCAGTGAAATAAAATGCCAATACCAACACAGAAGACTGCCAAGGGAATTCAAATTTCCCTAACTTTCAGCCATGGTTCTAAGAACAACTCTTTTCCCTTAGCATGTTCACTCAGACCCAGAAGATAAAAGATTGAGCTTTCTACTTATGATTTTATTAACAATAGCAAAAATATCATATATATCATATTTGTAGATGTCACAAAGTTAATATATTAGATGACAAAATCAAGATTTAAAAGGATGGTAATAGGCTAGAATGACAGGCCAAATCAAATAAGATTTCATTTAATAAGAATAAGTACAAAGTCCTGCACTTGGATTTAAAAAAATGAAATGCACAAGTAGAGAATGTCTAGAAATGTGTTCATGTAAAATAAAGAAAAAAATTAACCATGATGGTAACAAAAAAAATTAAATCAATATCTCCAAAACCACATAAAATAGCCAACACCAACAAATCAAGAAACAAATATCCCAATTCCAGAAAAAAATGAGGAAACCATACCTAAACAGTCAAAGGAGTGGGGGGGCAGGGAAGAATCTTAGGAACAAATGTATAAATGAAGTTTATCAAATATTTAAAGAGATATTAATTTACATGTTACTTAAATCTGTCTTAAAAATAAAGAAGATATTCTTATACAAAACTCTTTTTATGCTATAAATATGATCTGGATATGCAAACCAGAGGAAGATAAGTCAGGGAAAACACTGTTAATCAATTTCACTAAAAATACTGATGACCTTATCCATTAAAAAATGAACAGGCAAGAAAGATCCTTCTCGCTCAGGTGGAAGGAGAGTATATTCAAGGATAGGAAGCATCCCAGCAAGCCAGCAACAAGCCCTACCTCAGCAAATTAGCAAGAAATCCTGAGCCCCAGTGTGGTTGAGCAGGCAAATACCAACACCAGTACCCTCCACATTCCTTAGCATATTCAGGGGAACTGGCAGATTCCAGCTCCAAGAACCACCATGTACTTCAGTGTGGCCTCAGATGGGCAGGCATCTTGTGGGTTGCAGGATATCCATGTGCTTTGGAACAGCCCAAAGCAAACAGGTATCCTCTAGGGGCCAGACCTCCATATGCTTCAGTGTAGCCCCAAGAAACACAAAAAAATCCTTCCTAGCCCCAGCACACACTAGACATCACTACTAGCACCCCAGCTCAGCACTAGGTAAGCTGGCAGAACCCTACAACCTTCAGCAGTGCCAAGCACCCCCTACCTTGCCCCCTTAACAGCACAAGACATGAGGCTCCCCTGTGGGCCTCAGGGCAAAATCAGTATAGCACCAGGTAAACAGCCAGAGCCTGAAACAATTAGCACAAGAAGCCTTGGACAGAGCTCCTTCTATCCAGAGAGCAAAGATCAAATTTAAAACAAAGAAAAAAGGCCTGAAAAATGATCAAAAAGCAACAAAAAAAGAACCTGAACACAGAACATGAATATGGTAACAGGGAAGACCAAGACACAAACTCCAAAGAAGACAACGTTAAAACACCTATGAGTAAAACTGCAAAGAAAAACAGGAAGTGGTCTCAAGCCCAGAAAGAACTCAGAGATGAGCTCAAAAAGGAGCTTAAAAAATCATAGAGGAGAGGTAGAAGAAAAATTGATAAAAAAAAATGAGACTGATGCAAGATAGTTATGATAAAAGAGTCAACAGCTTTGAAAATTGCTTAAAAAGTAGAACTGGTCAAATGAGAATGAAAGTACAAAAACTAATTGATGAAAACAATACTTTAAAAGTCAGAATTGAGGGGGCGGAGCCAAGATGGTGGCTGGGAAGCAGTGACTGGCGTGAGCTCCCCACCAAGTCCCTCCAAAAACCTATAAAACAATGGCTCTGAACCAATTCTAGAGCTGCAGAACCCACAAAGTGGCAGAGGGAAGCAGGGCCCCAGCCCAGGACAGCCTGGATGGTCTCTGGGTAAGGTCTGTCCCACACGGAGCTCCCAGCCCCCAGCTGAGGGGAGC
>JAQQSZ010013705.1:0-11697 GCA_028646595.1 Phalanger gymnotis
CCCTGCTTTTATATCTTTGTCAGTGTCAGGGGTGAGTCACACATGCGACTCACCCACGCCATCCAAAATTGCCACAAAGAGGCGGACTCAAACCCACATGGTCCAAGAGCCTCTGCTGTCCCAGACATGTCACTCAAACTCATGTCTAAACTAAGCCCTCCCCTGAGGCAAGGAGGCACCAAGGACACCCAAATCTTGGGCCTGGGGCTTAGCACTTAACAAGATTCAATGAAATAACCGAATCACTCAACACAAACAAAAGCCAAACTCTTCAAGGGCACCGTGCTAAGCACTAAGGAACCCACTCTGCCTTTCCAACACAGAAGTAAGAAGGACATGAGAAAGTGAAGGTAACAAGTGTAGGCAGCTTTTCTGGAAGTTTGTCTGTGAAAGGGTCATGAGATGTAGGACCATAGTTTGAGGAGATAGTGGGATTATTTTTGAGTGAATTATTTTTAAGGGTGGAAAAGATCCTTAGATCCAAATATGTTTGTAAGCATTGAGGAAGAAGAGAGCAGATAAGAATAAATTAAAAATTAGAAAGAAAGGAAGATGATCAAAGTAGCATACTGTGGGAGGAGACAGGAAGGTTTGGTACCAAAAGGGTTTAGTGTTTATAGGAAGGGCCGCTTCTTCAGAGCCTGGAGCAAAGGAGTGATTGGGCATGATGTTGGGGTAATTTGAAACAGGAAATAGCTGAGAAGACAGAATTTAGCTTTTGTATAATTATTGTTCTTCAGTGACCTGGGGTGTGGGAGAAGTCCACTATTCTGTTCATCTATACATTCTTGCTAATCCTTTTTAAATTCTCGGCTATGGGGCAGTTTCTAATGCTTGCTGATACTTTTCTAACCCTAAACTTTTTTGACAGTCTTATAATAATAACAATAACTATAATTCTGTTTAAAGTCAAAAAGTAAAATAGTCATGTACATAGATTATTTCCACCATTAGATAATAATTATTAATAACCAATGATTTGGGGAGATCCAGAGTTCCTCCTTTTCCTTAAGTTCTCATTTCAGTCTCTGAAGGACATTACCTATAAGGAGACTGAATTAACTCTCTCTTCAATCTTGGTCAACCCCACCCAACCTTACAAAGAATTTAATCTAAGGTGGGTAAGCCCATTGTGCTCTACACAGATTTGGGTGGAGATAAATTCTTTGATTAGATTGCCCAAAGCTAGGAAATTTAGAAGTAAATGACATAAAGTTACATTCCCCAGTTCTTCATTAGAATGGTTCCACCTCTAATTGCAATAGTTATTCTTCTCATAAATTATTAACCAATTAGAGTTCCTTGCCAACATCAGGAACACCTAGTGTTCCAAGGGCATATAAACTGTAAGCCTATCTCCATGATTATTTTTGTCTTTGGTGAGAGAGAGAGAGAGAAGAGAGAGGAGAGAGAGAGAGAGAGAAGGAAGGAAGGAAATGGAGGGAAGGGAGAAAGAGAGCCAAATGATCATTCCTTTTATTAATAAAGCACTAGCATTATTAATAAAAATTATTAATTATACAGAAACTATGTCTCTCAAACTTTCAAAATGTCACATAAGAGAAAATACATTCTTTAACAACAATAACTAACTGAGAGCCACACGCAGGGTTGAGAGGTGTTCTATTTTAGTATTTTTCCCCTATGGACCCGTGTCTTTTGCACCATGTTACTACTGGAACTAAAATGGATTGAAGGCAGAAACCTATCCCCTCCTCATGGGAGCTTTCTTTTCCATGGAAATTAATGGGATCTCAATGGAGTAAGAAGAAGATGCTATCCCTGCTTCCCAAGAACTAGAATGGAAAGAGCAAAGAGTTTCCAGATACCAAACTCTTGTTTTTTCTAGGTCTAGCATTTTCTATTGATGTTTCTTTATTGCTGACAGGTTCCTCTGATTCTTTTCAGCTCATATTCTACAGCAGGACAGGAAAATTCTACATGAGGCACCTATATGCTGAGTGACATTGGCATGATCACTGCCTCATAGACTGAGGCTAAGGACATT
This sequence comes from Phalanger gymnotis, assembly GCA_028646595.1. Lineage (NCBI taxonomy): Eukaryota > Metazoa > Chordata > Mammalia > Diprotodontia > Phalangeridae > Phalanger > Phalanger gymnotis. The sequence continues at coordinate 2,009 of JAQQSZ010013705.1, forward strand.
GGCCAATGTTAGAGACATGCACGGAGCCAATTAATGGAGAGCTATGCATGTACTGGGATTTTAAACAGGTGAGTTGATGGATTTTTCTAATTCTCTTACTTGGAGGCTTAAATAAAGAATTGACATGATATAAAAGGAAATGGGAAATCACTTCCCATTTTGGGGCAGGAGAGTGACATGGTAAAACCTGTATTTTAGAAATATTATTCAAGGGGAATGGTCATAGGGTCATAGTATCATAGATGTAGAACTTGAACAGGATCTCAGAGGCTATCTATGCTTCATTTTACAGGTAAAGAAACTGAGGTCCACTAAAGTTACAATTTGTCTGAGGTTAAATACATAGTAAGCATCAGACATGGGGTTTGAACCAGAGGTGGTATATGAACTGACTCCAGATCTACTGTTCTTTTTTTTTTTACTTAAATTTCCTTTTCTAAACTTAGCAAATATCAAATAAACAGCCATTTCCATGCATGTAATAGAACAGAAAAAGAGGATTGTATCAGCAAAGTATCCGTTTAGTATTTCTTTTCATTTATATTTGTCTGCAAAATTGTTATGCCTCAATTTGTTGTCAATTTTTGTAAAGGTGCATACATAGTTGAGAAATATGTAAGCTCCTTTATATTTCCATTCTGTAATTGCCAGACATATATCATCTCTAATTTTTCTGAAGTTCTTTAGGTCCTTAACTTCTTTTGATTTTCTTTCTGTTATATGTGTTTAAGACCAATGCATTTCAGTGTTTTCTTCTGTTTATTAACATTTCCAACCTCAGTTTCTGCATTAGGGTCTTATGCTTGGGATAGATATAATTTTATATGATATATAATTTATATATATAATGTAAATATGTTATATGGGAGGCAGGAGTTTGGTAATGAGAGACAGATGAAGAGTCAATCTAGAGACAAAGAGAACAGATTTAATTTATCATATTTAGCTGCTGTGCAAGCACATGAGAATCTCAAAAGGCTGTGGGGAATTGTGTTTACTTAGCACACAGTCTAATTTAATGCTTTTAAGACTTGTTGTCCAATTCAACTCAAGTCCTTCCAATAAGCTCTTATTAAGTATCTGAGGATGCCAATGTAAAAATGAAAAACCTCTACTTTCAAGGAAGGAAGGAAATAAGCATTTATTAAGTAGCCTCTCTGTGCTAAGCACTTTACAAATCTTGTTTCATTTGATCCTTGCCACAGCCCTGGGAGAGAGGTGCTGCTGTTATCCTCATTTTGCCATTGGGGAAGCAGAGGAGGCAGAGATAAAGTGACTGGCCAATGGGCATAGAGTTGGTAAGCGTTTGAAGCAAATTTGAAGGCAGGCTTTCCTGACTCCAGGCCCGGTGCTCTATCCGCTGTACCACCCACCACCTCCTTGCTGCTTTCAAGGATGACATCTCACTGTGGAGCAGGCCTTCCTAATATTAACAGCTGCTATGAAGGAGCTATGAACTAATCTCAAGTGAGTTCCCAAAACAATCCTCGTGCCTCCTAAGTGGAGTACCCTGGTACTTCTGGTGGCACGTTTTTCTGTACTCTGATCCGCCCTTCCCTGTCTTTCCCCTTAAGGACCCTAGTGCCCTGCCTTGCAAACACTCATTCTCTGAATAGACCAATTGCTCTGGATCACCAGCGTTCTTATGCTGCTTCTTGAGGCCTTGCTTTCAGTCATCCCCTGGGCCCTCAGGCTTCTTTGGAATTCTTCCAGGGTCACCCGCAGTCTCCACCAGGACCATGCAGGCAGTGGCTGTTGGACCGCTGCCCCCGTCAGCTCTGGCTCTCTTTGCTGAAGGGTGTTTCAGAGAGCTCAGTTGGGTGGGTGGGTGGTGGCACATGAGAGGAGGAAGCCAGTCTATGTAATGCTGTATGGGGACATGCTTTGAGTACTTCATGGGTTACATGTGGTCTTTGCTCCAAGCTCTAAGGCCCTTCTGATCAGTTCCTTTCCACTCAAGGAGTAGGTTACAGACTTCAAAGATGGTGCCTTGGAGGTGTCAAGGGTTCACCCCCCTCCTAGTATTGATTCTCAATGTCTTACTATTGCTTTTGGTGAGGAAATGATCCAGAAGGGGAAGCTGGAAAGACCCCAAGATGGGGTGAGGCCCTTGCCTTCTCCTGCTCAGGACAGTGCATTAGAAGAATCCCAGAGTCTACCTCTGTGACACCCCACCCTGTGGCTAAGTTTGTCATTCTCTGATAGTGCTTAGCACAGTGTCTGGCCCTGCCACATAGTAGTCTTTTAAGGAATGCTAGATGAATGACTAAATGCTGTCCGTCTGTGGAGGAGGGGCCTTGCAGATGACACATTCATCCACTTTGCTCAGAGATGTGGGATAAGTGGAAGGAGGGACACAGGTTAACAAATGTGGACAAGATTTAATTTTCAGCCTCTAGTTGTTCAATTTTTAAATATCCTCAGGCATATAACGGACATTCGGTACTAAGCGTAGTATTTAACATGAAGGAAATGAATATTGGCGCAGGACAGAGATGGAAGTGAAGGATCGGGTTGATTCAGGACTATGGGGAAATTAATATTTAGCAGCCTATAGTCACAGAAGAGTGGAGGACGATTCCTAGGCTGTGTCTGAGGAACTGGTAGGATGGTAGGTAGCAATAACTATGAAATAGGTGCTACTATTATCCTCATTTTATAGCTCAGGAAACTAATTGAGAAACTAAGTGAGCCTGGGGTAACAGAGCAAATATGTTTCTGAGTCAGGCTTCAAACTCAGGTCCTTCTGATTTTAAGTCCAGCACATTATACTCTATGCCACCCAGCTGCCTCAACTTAAACAATGATTTTCTTCCCATTTTTCAATTGGAGAAACTGTCTTTAAAAACAACAACAACAACAACTTGGAGCAGCTAGGTGGCACAGTGAATAGAGCACCAGCTCTGGAGTCAGGAGGACCTGAGTTCAAATTCTGCCTCAGACACTTGACATATTAGCTGTGTGACCTTGGGCAAGTCACTTAACCCCAACTGCCCTGCCTTCCCTCCTCAAAAAAAAAAAAAACTTAAAAGATTCAGAAGGTTTTGTGGGAAGCAGGAAGGATGAGAAAACCTCAGAGGGCAGGGAATGGGATTTTGTAACCTAGAGAAGATAGAGGAAAATTAAGCCAGCTCCACTCACCAGTTCAAGGAGTATCCCTCCTTGTAGGGGTTAACAGAAGTGACCATTAACCTAGGTTATCCAAGGGAAAGATAATCACAAGCTTCAACATCATTTGAGCAGAATAGTCTTCAATCTCCATTTCAATTCAATAAACTAACTAAGCTCTCACTATGTGGAAGGCAGTGGGTCAACAGAGACAAAAATGAAGTGATCTCTACTCTCAAAGAACTTACATTCCACTGGGAGAATACAAACTGTGTCCAGTGAAGTAAATACAAAGTATGCTTACATTCCTGTAACTTCGATCAGTTAAGGTAGATAGAATTCCTGGATTCTACTCTAAGTTTACTGCTTTCTAGGTTCATTACCTTGGGTGAGTTATTCAACCTCCCTGAGCATCAGCTATGTAAAATGAGGAGTTTGGTTTAAATCATTAGTTCTCATCCCCTTAGTGTATGAATAAATTTCAGGATGTCCATGAATTTGAATGGGGAAAAATTGCATCTTTATTTTTAGTAACTTCTATATGAAATTTAACATTTTCTTCAATTATCTAAAAAAACATTTTTATGAGAAGAGATCCATAGGTTTCATTAGTCTGCAAAAGAGGTCCATGTGACACATACACAAACACCTACACACACATGTGCATGCATGCACAAACCTTTAGAACCCCTAGTTTAAATGATCTACAAGGCTCTTTCTAGTTGTATAACTAAAGCCATTGATTTTGGACCTATTCGTAAAAGTAAATCAGATGTGGAAGAGCAGGTGGCCAGGGAACGTTTATTGAAGGACATAATGTAGAGAGAAAAGTAAAGTTATTTCAAACATGATAGGGATTGGCATTACTGGCTATGTTGTAGCCTTCTCACACCCCAGTGCTTCTCCATTGTTCTCTGTGGGATATTCATCTTCAATTCTTCAGAGATAATAAATAATAATAATAAACACCTAGGAATACATCAAATGGCTGTAATTGTAAGCTAGAAGCTCACTGTCCTATATAAACTAATAGCCAACCAATCTTGCGAGGTACCACCAATAAAATCATAAAATATTCTTGAAAATTCAACAAATAAACTATAGAGAAACTAGAGCATAACTATAGAGAGAGTGGTTATCTACAACTACTTGGTACCTCAAAAAGTTTATCCAGCTTTTAAGTCAATTCAAAGCATTGTTGCCTAAGGAATGTTAAATGCTATAGTCATCGTAATTATGACACATTAAGCATCTTCTGTGCCCAGATAGTTCTGACTCTGACCCTCCACGGTACACATATCAATTATCTCCATTCCTACCCAGGTTCCCTTTCTGCCAGTTGTTTCTATTTCCCCATATTTCTTGGTCAATTTCAGCTTCTCTTTTTGACCTTTCACCAGAATATCTTCTCTTTGTAAAATCTACAGGCCTCCTACATCTGCCTCTTTTCTCCTCATTCTCCCCTTCCCCCTCTCTACTTTGTCTTATATTAGGGGTCATCATAGCAATACTACCCTTTTATAACCTTGCCTTTTAAAGGATAAGGATATGGCCACTGGGACATCAAACTTCTATTTGCTTTTAACTGGTATTTTGGGGATGCTTATCAGCAGTGAGGAAGTAAACCCCAGGGAGGTTTGGTGGATGCCATTTCCCATGCTATTCTTTGACAGGAGGTGCTGCATGTTTCTGTCCCTTTAGTTGAAAAACATATTGAATGAGGAGATTGGCATTGGTGAGAGACAGGTCAAAGGGAACACATCAGTCACGTCTGGTTGTCGTAGATATAGATCCTAGGTATTATCTGTGGGTGGACATGGGCCTGTTGGATGAAATCTAGCGTATCTGGTTCCTCATGAACTTAAATGGGCCTTAGAATCAACAGTACAGAGTAGGGAGCTGGGGAGCCAGGCCTCTTGGGGGTCTAATAGCACAAATCTTAATGAAGTTCTTCCTCATTTTAACTGAAGCCTCTCTCATGACAAAGTTAAGGTGGGACCGCTCAGGAAATAAGGTGGCAGAGTAACACATTAGGCAAAATTTAGAGAATGTAGGAAGTAGATTTGGGATAGATTGAAGTAACCATCCGGACCACCTTCTTGGCTCTCTCTTTTGCCACTGCCCCCAGGCTCCTCACCCAAGCTTGGACCTAACATTCTACTCAACAATATTGAACTTTGGCAGATCTGTCATGTTGGTCGCCTTCTAAAAACTCAGGTGCCTTGAGTCTCTGTTGTCTTTGTCTGAATCAAGAGCTGATCATTGTCCATAACGGACTTCTGTCTTCTCTGTTAGCTTGTGTTCTACTACCTACCTGAGGATCTCTGTTTAAGACACTGTCGGAAAGATCCAGGCCAAGTGTACAGACCAGCATTAGAACCATGCCCCAAAGCAGCTCAAAAAGGTCTGCCTGTTTCTTGGGATTTTAACCAGACGTATGGAATTTTTCAAATTCGTTGAACTATGCAGAGCTTTGACTCATCTTGAGAGCCACTGACAATTTCTGAGCAGGCAAGTGACATGGTGAAAGCTGTGAATCTGGAAGGTTAGTTAGGTGGGCAGATTAGAGGAGGGTGAGGGTGAGCCTAGAGATAGCTGGATCAGTTGAGAGGCTAATTCAGACATGTGGTGATGCAAATCTGGGCTAGGATAATGACAATGGGAATGGAGATAAAGGAATGTAAAAGAAATGTAAAAGTAATCTTTAAGGAAAAAACCTGTCATAATACTTTGTCAAAACAACAAGAGTACAGTTCAACAGGAGAAATATAGAAGTTCTGTTTTTGAGTTAAAAGAATTAATTTCATGGAATTTCAATTAACCAAATTAAACTAATACTTGAGTACCCAGACTGAGAAAAGTGTAGCATAATGAATCAAGGGCTGGCCTGGGAGCCAGGAAGACCAGGATTTAAGTCCTCCTTTTAATATGTATTAGCATACATGGATATGTATGCTAATATGGATAAGTCTTTCAGCCTGTTAGTGCCCCCATGCAAATCTCTTAGACCAAATTACAATTGAGTGGTCAAGCTGCTTTGATGGAAGAAGTTTCCATTCTGGGAGCTCATCATCTCAAATGCAGATTCCTTGTTGATGCTATTCCTAAGCTTTAATATGTTTCCTCAGCACCCCTTTTCTACCAGTCTCTGTGCATGTAGTCAACCAATAGACATGCTTTAGAAATTTGGGATTTTCCTGCTACCATAGTCCCTATGAGGACATCCCACGCCTCTCTTTCTCCCATAGTTCTGTTGGAACAAGAGTGGACATTGACTCTGCCCAGGCACATAAGGTAGAAGGGAAGGTATGAGGGATGGAGGGAGAAATTGCATTTCCTGATCTTTATGTTAGGAAACCCCAATGCAGCAGAAATTCTGTCTAAACATTTACTGCAACCTTCCCAGTCCCATGAAAAGCAGCAGATAATGATTGGGCCTGTCAGATGTCTAAAACACAGAATACCTCAAACAGAAGAAAATTCTATTAAAAACCTAACATATAAGTTGAAAAATCAACAGAGAAGATACTAAGGTTGGAAGGGAAGATAAGTACCAAAGCAAGAGATTAACAAACTTCTCTAAATAAATATTGCAAGATAAAGGAAATTGAACCAACCCCTGATGAAACAGAAAAATGTGACACCCAGGAGGGATCACAATGTTTCAATCTGTTCTGACTCAGAAATAGTTGATTTGAATCCCCACTCTACCACTTACTATCTGTGTAACCTTAGGCAAGTCATTTTTTCTTCTTTTTTCTTTTTTTTAAGGGGGGAAGGCAGGGCAGTTGGGGTTAAGTGACGTGCCCAAGGTCACACAGCCAGTAAGTATGTGCCGTGTCTGAGGCCAGATTTGAACTCAGGTCCTCCTGACTCCAGGGCTGGTGCTCTATTCACTGAGCCATCTCACTGCTCCTAGGTAAATCACTTAATCTTTCTGGGCCACAGTTCCATTTTCTTAGGCTTGGGCTATATATCTCTAAACTTCCTTAATGTGGAGATTCAGTAGAAGGTCATTCATACAAAGAAGTCTAAGATGGTGGAGAAGATAACATTGAAGAATCATCTGAACATAAAGTTCAGAGTAGAGAGAGCAGAAATAGTTTTTTGGGTGAACTGAATAGGAGAGTATGAGTTAATGAACCGATGGTTTGAGATGGAGCTCACTAAGTTAGAAATCTTGGTGAGGATATGACTGTGCTGGTAGGTGGCTTGATAGGAATCAATATTGAGATCTCTTAAGTCAAGGATTAGAAGGAACCATGAGGGGTTTATATTTGATCCTAGAGGTAATAGAGGACCACTGGAGTTTTCGAATAGGGGGATGCATTTTAGGAAAATTAATTGACAGTTGAATAGAGGTTAGATTGGAATGGGTAAAGATTTGATGTGGGGAGATTGTTGTTCTCGAATCCTTAGTTCTCGAAGAGGACCAACAACATCATGAGGGGGATGTCTTGTGAGTGAACTGGGTTTAAGTGAGGCAGAGCTGTGCAAAGTCATCAGCCTCACTCTCTTCTCCACATCATTGGAGTACAGTGGCAAGACAAGAGTCAAGATGAATGGAGATGGCCCAGCAGTAGGGAGACCAACCAGCAAACTATCACGATAGTCCAAGCATGAGGTGATAAGGTCCTAAAGCAGAATAGTTTTAGTGTCAGAGGAGAGAAGGGGGCCTATGTGAAAGATGTTGCCCATTGGAACTCTATTCTCCTTTGTAGAAGCCACAGGTTGCTGAGAAACTTGCTATTTGGACAAAGCACAGAATATAATTTTTTTTCATGTGGTTGTTTCCCTAAATTAGTATTGTTCTCTGGTGGGAGGAGAGTGGAAGAGGGGGTCTTGTGCTTCTTGTCAGAACAAGCCTTCAAATCAAGGCATATTCCTCCTACTTTAGATACATAGACCAACTGGCTACCAAGATCCCAAACACTCCTTTCTCTCTTTCCTTTTTCTCACCTTTTTGTTCAGACAAATCTTCAGACACTTTTTCCCTTTTCTTCCCACTCTCCTCATTATTTCCAGGTTCCAACTCTAAGCTTATGAATAATTTTCTCTCTGTTTGACAGCAAACTGACTCTTGTTGAGCAATCTTTAACTTCCTCTTTCTTCTTCTAGTGGATACTCTCTGACTCCTGAAAAGTTCTTCTTCTGAGGGACAAGGTAAAAGAGGCACATGTTAAAGCAGAGTAACCATGACATTGCATCTTCTTTCCAGTGGAATGAAGAGATTTGAAGATGATGGATTAAGTCCATTGAAAGAAAAAGGTGGGGGAGGAAAGAAAATGAGATTGGGCACTTAAATGGACCTGGGATCTTATTGATGAGGCTGACTACTGCCTAGCAACAATGAGAGCCTTGCCTAAATCTAAATCTTCCCAGTAACAGGGGGCACAACCTGTTAACAAGACACAACTGCTTCCCCTTTCCTGCCTTTCCTTCTGGGTGGTACCCAACATAGGGGAGTGGAGCCAAGATGGTGACCAGAAAGCAGTGACTTGCTTAAGCTTCCCCACCCAGGTCCCTCCAAACACCTATTAAAAATGGCTCTGAACAAATTTTAAAGCTGCAGAACCCATGAAATAGCAGAGGGAAGCAGGGCTCCAACCCAGGACAGCCTGGATGGTCGCTGCGTAAGGTCTAATGCATCATGCTGGGGGCAGAGCGGAGCAGAGCCCAACCAGACCAGGAGCTGCATGGAATGGTGTATCACCCTGCATCAGTGAGCTGTGGCAGTTACCAGACTTCTCAACCCACAAATGCCAAAGACAACAGAGAAAGTTAATGGGAAAAGCTGCTGGGACAGAGAGAAAGGAATTCGCAGTGGGCCCCTGACCCAGGGGCAACAAAGGTGGTACAGCTCTGAGGCTGCTTCCAGAGCTACAGCTGCAGTTTCCTCTGGCCCCAGCCCCAACTGGTGGGAGGAATTAAGTGGTGGATTAGAGCAGGAGGGCAAAATCTGGTTTGCCCTGCCTGAATCTGGGCTGCAATCCTGGTTGGCGGTTCTTGGGGGAGAAGGAACGCTGGTGTGGCAGAGCTTGCTGTGTAGAAATAGCTCTGAAAATAGCAATGCAGCCCCTCAAGCTGGGGACAAAGTGCTCTCTACTCTACAAGCAGTCTTACCCCGACAAAAAACTCAAGGGTCAAGTAGATAGCTAGGAACATGAACAGGCAGCAGAAATGGCCTCAGATTCAGACTCAGACTTTGGAATCTTTTTTGGTGTCAAAGAAGAGCAAAACATACAGCCAGAAGAAGTCAGCAAAGTCAAAGAGCCTACATCAAAACCCACCAAGAAGAATATGAATTGGTCTCAGGCCATGGAAGACCTCAAAAAGGATTTGGAAAAGCAAGTTAGAGAAGTAGAGGAAAAATTGGGAAGAGAAATGAGAGTGATGCAAGAAAACCATGAAAAAACAAGTCAATGACTTGCTAAAAGAGACCCCCCAAAAATAATGAAGAAAATAACACCTTAAAGAATAGACTAACCCAAATGGCAAAAGAGGTCCAAAAAGCCAATGAGGAGAAGAATGCCTTGAAAGGCAGAATTAGCCAAATGGAAAAGGAGGTCCAAAAGACCACT
>JAQQSZ010013706.1:0-11697 GCA_028646595.1 Phalanger gymnotis
GGGGGGGGGTGGAAATGGGGAGAAAATTTGTAATTCAAACTCCTGTGAAAATCAATGCTGAAAACTAAACATATCAAAAAAAATAATAAAATAAAATAAAAACAAAAAAAAAGTAAGGCTGAGAAAATGACCCATTTGTAAAAAAATTATTTTAGCAACTCTTTGTGGTAGCAAAGAATTAGAAATTGAGGACATGCCCATCAACTGGGGAATGGCTGAACAAGTTGTGGTATATGATTGTAATGGAATGTTATTGTGCTATAAGAAATGATGAGCAGGATGATTTCAGAAAGCCTGGAAAGACCTACATAAACTGATGCAAAGTGAAGGGAGCAGAACCAGGAGAACATTGAACACAGTAACAGTAATATTATACAATGATCAACTGTGAATGACTTAGCTATTCTCAGCAACCCAATGATCCAAAACAATTCCAAAAGACTCCTGATGAAAAATTCTATCCTCCTCCAGAGAAAGAATTGATGGAGTCTGGATGCAGATTGGAGCAAACTATTTTTCATTTCTTTATTTTGTGTGTTTTTTTCTAGTCTGTGTTTTCTTTGACAACATGACTTATATGGAAATATATTTTGCATGATTTCCCATATATAACCTATATCAAATTGCTTACTGTCTCAGAGAGGAGGGAAGAAAAGAGAGAATTTGTAACTAAAAATTTTAAAAGACAAATGTTAAAAATTGCCTTTATATGTAATTGGAATGAAAATAAAATATTATAAAATTTAAAAATTTAAGGAGTATAAAGTGGGAGAAAAGAGTAAGGCTAAACTTTTTCTAGTCCTATAAGTACTATTTAGGAAGCTCTACAATTGGCTTGTTCCATCAAAAAGTATTTATTAAGCACCTACTCTGTGGCATGCACTACTGTGCTAGGAACTGAAGATATGGGAACACCCTTTCTATCAGAGGAAACAACACAAGGTAGTTTAGGGAGGCAAAGCACTAAGGGTTGGGGGGATCAGAAGAGGCTTCATGTAGAAAATGGTATTTAAGCAGCATTTTGAAGAAAAGAGGAATCTTCTAAGGACCTGATGAGGAGGAAGTGAATTCTTTGGCATAGAATCTAATCTATATGTACATCCTTAGACTCTCTCTTCTCCTCTCCTCTCAGTCCCATCTTGATGCACCAATTGACTATATTGGTGTATGCCCTATAACCACCTAAAACTCAACATGTACAAAACATAGCTCATTCTCTTCCCACCCCATCTCCCCCAAAATTGTCCCCTCTTCCAAACTTCACTGTTTCTGCTAAGAGTACTGCCATCTTCTCAGTAACCCAATTTTGTATCCTTGGTATGATAACTACTCCTGACTCTATCTCACCCCAAATATCCAATCATTTACCACATCTCGTCATTTGTACATCTTAGCGTCTCTCATATCTGACTCATTCTCACTACTCCCACAGATACCACCCTAGTTCAGGCCCTTATGACTTGGACTATTAAAATGGTCTCCTAATTGGTCTCCCTGCTTAACTTCTTTCCCCATTCCACTCCATTCTCCTAATATTTGTCAGATGATTTTTTCCTAAACCACATATCTGACCATTTGACTTCTCTACCTTAGATATTCCAGTGGCTCCCTTTGTCGTGGTGGTTGTTCAGTTACTTTCAGTCGTGTCTGACTCTTCATGACCCCATTTGGGGTTGTCTTGGCAAAGATACTAGAGTGGTTTGTCATTTCCTTCTCCATCACTTTACAGATGAGGAAATTGAGGCAAACAGGGCAAAATGACTTGCCCAGGGTCACACAGTTAGAAAATGTCTGAGGCCAGATTTGAACTCAAAGAGACACATCTTCCTTACTCCAGGCCTGGCGCTCTATCCACTGCCCTAGCTAGCTGCCTAGTGGCTCCTCATTTCCTCTAAAATCAAATGTGAAGCCTTCTGCTTGGTATTTTAAACCCTTCTCCGCCTGGCTACTAGCTACCTTCCCAGTTTTATTATACTTTACTACCCATTCACACACACTAGAATAAAGTCAAACTGATCTTTTTACTGTTTCTAATATACAGCTCTAGCCCTGCTCTGGCTTCCTCCAAGCTTGGAATGTGTTACTTCCTCCATTTTGACATTAGAATCTCTTGTTTCCCTCAAGGTTAAGCCCAAGCATCACTTTTAACATGAGGAGTATCCTGATTTCTCAGATGCTAACATCTCTCCTCTCCACCCCAAAAAAATGTACTTTGTATCCATTTGTATCTACTTTAATCTACTCTGTATCCATATTTCATATACTCTAAATGTGTACAATTTGTCAGACCCAGACAGATTGAAAGCTTCATGAGGGTATTTATAATGTGAAAATAAAGCACAATAAAACTATTTCTTTAAAAATTATCCTCATAAAAATTCTTTATAGATAGAAAAGTGGAGATGCGAGTGAGTAGTTCTTGATCTTCCCTGAGTCCCCTTCTTATGGTTAATAATAAAGTCAACGTTTCATGTTGTGTTTTTGTCCTTTCACTTTTGGAACGTTCTCCAGCTACAGTGAAAAGAGCCTGGGCTTTTGCAGTCAGAGAACCTTGTTTCAAACCCTGCCTCTGATCTTCATTTACTATTTGACCTTGGGCAAGTTATTTAACCCCTATGGGCATCAATTTCCTCATTCTAAAATGAGAGAATTAAACTGGATGGCCTGATACCTTGAAAATCAGCTCCTCAGTGGCCTCAGCATTGTATCATCTCCAGCTGTGATCTATACCTTACATGGTTATTATAAGACTCAAAGGAAGCAATTGATTATAAATAGATTTTCAAACTTTAAAGTCCTGTATAACTGGCAGTTGCTGTTACTGGCATCACAAAAGTCTGTCGTTCTTGATCTACCTGAAAAAGCCTGAGGTTAAGCCTTAAATGCCAGTTCTCACTGGACAATGAAAACTCGGATGTATTCTTAGTGCCCTTGAAAGATGAACAGAGATACTACAAGAGGCTCAGGTGAGAGTCAGGCTGCTAAAATTAGCAGCACCAGGGGAGGATCCTGCCTATGATGAATAGGACACTTTCAAAGAGATGGGCTCAGATGGTCACAATCTGCAAATCTTCAAACTGCTCCTTCCCTGAGGCTGTGACCAACTCATACCAACCCCCTCCAGAAGAGCAGGGGAAGGCCTTGTAAAAGAATGCAGGCTTATGGAATGTTAGATATCACCTAATTCAACTGCCTCATCTTACAGATGAGGAACCTGAGGTGCACACAGTAAAGGAGATTTGCCCAACATCACATAGGAAACCAGGAAGCACAGAGGGTCTAGAACTAACCTCTTGGTAGTTGACCTCCTAACGCTTGCAGAACGCCCAACCAAGAAGAAGAAATGGAAATTAAGGGAAAGATCTCTGATTCTAGTGAGATCAGAGAGTGACACAGAACAGAGAATGCATTGTGCTTGCTTTTTCGCTTGCTAGCAGAGTCTCTCTCAGATGGTGAGGCTATTGAAGGCAGTTTTTGTTTTTTTACTAAAGAGTTACGCTTAACTGCCAGGACCTGGAAGGTACACACATACCTACTCTAGATTCTCAATGTTGATTAGAGCTTCAGGGTATATTTTTGTTAGCAAGTGTAAGGGATATGTTTGGGGTGGGAGGCTGAAGGGTGATCAGTTTGTGGTCAGTCTCCTCCTTTCTCTGAGAAGTACACTATATCAGGATATCCTCTCTTCTCCCTATATGGTCTGATCCCCAAAATCTCAAACTTGGGCTTAGCCACAAGGCAACCCCAAAGAATGGAACTCCCCTCCCCCATGGAGTGGATATGTACATGTCTGCCTCTATAGGAAATTCCTCAGTTCTCAGACACCGGCATTCCTTGAGCTGATTAAATTCACTCAGGATTTTTCTTCTCAGGCCAAAGGCAAGTCAATTAACCTCCTAGGGACCTCGGTCCCAAGGGAACCATTTCCTTTTCCTAGGGAAAGGTGATAATACAATCTGCTGAGCACCCATCTGTCTTCTTAAAAGAGGAAAAAAAGAAAGAAGGGAGAAAGGGAAAAGGGAAGAAGGGAAGGAAGAAGGAAAGAAGGGAAAGAAGAGAAAAGGAAGGAGGAAGGGAGGAAGAAAGGGGGGAAGGAAAGAAGGGAGAGAGAAATGGAAGGAAAGAGGGAAGGACTGTTGAGGTCAGAATAAGGAGAGGGGTTCAGGTGTAAAAGGATTCACTTAGGGGTAGCTAGGTGGCACAGTGAGTAGAGCACTGGCCCTGGAGTTAGGGGGACCTGTGTTCAAATCCAACCTCAGACACTTGACACATGTACTAGTTGTGTGACCTTGGGCAAGTCACTTAACCTCGTTTGCCCTGCCCCCCCCCAAAAAAAAAGAATTCACTTAGACTTCTCTTTTAGCCATTGGGAGCTTTATTTACACGAAGCACACAGACCTTTTACTGTAGCCATGGGGCTGGGTAAAAGGTATTGATATTTGGGGGACTAGGCTTAGATAGACAGAAGGCTATACAGCCTATGGATTTTTAGCATTTTATGATGGTCAAAGATTAAGGATAAAGGCAGCAGAACACAAGTTAAGGATTAGGGACAGGGGCAACATAGGATAAGGGAGACAAAAGCAATTCTTTTCATATAGGTTAAGGAGAAATTTTCTAGGATTTCAAGATAAGGGGAAAAGGACTTTAGAATGCTCTTAAGTTCCAGGATGAGCTACAGAATGAGCCCCCTCCCCAACCTCAGGAGGGGCTTCACAAAGTACTAGAAAAGCAACCCTTAATAATCTTCTTATCCCCTAGTGTACTGTTTATATCCACACCAGGAGGAAGAGAAAGAGGGAAAAAAAACAAGGAAGGGAGGGAGGAAGGCAAAAAGGAAGGAAGAGAGGGAGCAAGGAAGAGAGGAAACAAGTATTCATTACGTGCTTACTACATGCCATACACTGTACTAAGCACTGAGAATACAATTACAAAGAAAAATAGTCCTTGCCCTCAAGGACCTTACATTCTAACAGAGGAAGAAAACATACAAAAGAGAACTGGAAAGAAGGGTTGTAAGGGGAGAGGAGAGGAAAGGAAAGTATCTAGTTTGGGGGGATGATTTTGAAGTCCAGAAAGTCAGGAACAGGACTAGGAGGGGAATGAAGGCAGGATGGTCTGTTCCCCTTCACAAAATGGGAGCTTCTGGAAGAACTCACCAATGGAAGAAGAAGGGCGGGAGAAGAGTGTAGAGGGATATTTCATGGTGAGCATACTACCTCATGGATAGTAGGATCTTATAGGGTGAGGATTCAGGCACTGAGGGAAGTTTCAGGATTAGGTGATAGTAGAAGCATGATTTTGAGATTCAGAAGATTTTCAGTGGGCTTCGCCCCTTCAACTTCTTTTTTTTTTTGAGAGGATTAATTAAAATAACGTCGGCTATAAAGGTTTAAAGGAGTACAAATCATCATAGCACCTGAACTCGACATTTCAGAATATTAGGGCATTCTGGCAACTATGGAAAAAAATGGCTAGGAATTATACCTTCTGCTCACCCAAGACCTGTTATTTTCCTGTTAGAGCAATGCCTGTACACATGTGAGCCCACTTTTCCTCACCAAAGACTTCAAGGTGTTTTTAGTTCTGTAGAATCAAACAATAGAGTTTTTTAAGGGCCACCAGGAGCAGAGATAATTATCAGCTAGGCAATAGCAACCTGCCCCCAATTCCTTCAGGAAAAATTATTCACACTTCATAAAGAAATAAAAAGGCTTATTCATGTCTTTCCACACTTTATTTAGCACACTAACACTTCATCTTTCTGTTCCTCCTCCTAGGATTTCATCAAGTGGGCTGAGATAGAAGGGGAACAGAAATGAACTAGTGGGGACCAATTCCCATGCACATATGTATAGATGCAACATATGTACAAAAAAAAAGAAAGAAAGAAATGTAGCACACCAAAAGCAATTTTCTTTAAAAGCAAAGCCCACATTCTATCCTGGAGAATTCCAATTTGTTATCTTATTGTTGTGGGGCATACTCTCTAAACAGGCACAATGCAATCCATCTATGTCTTCCCATTCTCTATAACCTTTGTCCATTTATTCCTATAAATCTTCCTCAATGGTATCAACCACTATCCTATTCCCTCTTTAGAATTCATGCCATTTTATGGATGCCGGTGGAACTTGCAAGTTGTCTTGGGACTGTCCATCAGTTATCAGCAGCTAGATAGTGGAGTATTTAAAGCCCTGGGCCTGAAGACAGGTAGACTCATCTTTGTGAGTTCAAATATGGTCTCAGACACTTACTAATTGTGTGACCCTGAGCAAGTCACTTAACTATGTTTGCCTCAGTTTCCTCATCTGTAAAATGAGCTGGAGAAGGAAATGGCAAACCACACCAAATGAAGTCACGGAATGTTGGGCACAGATAAAAAAATTTTAAGAAGCCAGAGAATATAGAAGGCATAGATGAAGAGGGAAAGAGTTCCAGGCATAAGAGAAAACAGGTAAGATGCCTTGGAGTAGGAAACAGAGAGTGATGTGTGGGTAACAGCAAGGAGGTCAGTGGCACTGGATCACAATATAGATAGTGAGGTATAAGGTACAAGAAGACTGGAACAATATGAAGAGGTTGCATTTTAGAGGGCTTTAAAAGCCAAACAGAGAATTTTATGTTTCGTCCTAGAGGCAATAAAGAGCCACCAATTTGATTAAATTGGGGGTGGGGAGGAGAGAGAGGTGACGTAGTCAGACTTGCACATTAGAAAGATGAACTTGACAGCTGAATAGAAGACAGACTGGAGTGGGGAGAGACTTGAGGCAGAGATCAGTCAAGCTATCACTATAGTCTGAGAGCCTTTACCAAAGAAGAAAGTGAGGTTAGAGAAGTTGGGGTGAGGGCCTAAGAGAATATTAAAGGATAGAAAGATCAGAGATACTAGAAATAAGTTTAAGAGGGCTAAGGCATGGATAGAGGGAAATGGGATAGTAAGAGCTTATGATCTGATAAGGGGTTTGGGGAGCTTTTGATCCTTGAAGTAGAACCATTGTGAGGGATGGAAAGATCAAGACTATGACCTTTTCAGCATGTAGCTGAGGTAAAGTAGAGTGTGACTCAAAGAGACTGAGGAAATTGAAAGTTGGGGTATTCGAGGGGATATCAACATTTATGTTGTAGTCCCTTAAGATAAAGATAGGAGTTGGAACAAAGACGAAGAGTATGAACCAGGTATTGGGCTTCTTGAGAAAAGAGGAAGAACGTCCTGGGTTAGTTAACTACAATTAGATTTTGATAAGACGATAAATTTTAATGGAGTGAACCTCAAAGGAGGAGAGGTTGCTAAGTGGTCACCAAGGGAGAGTCTGAACATGATAGTGGAGAGCAAGAATTAGTATGACTCCTCATCCATGACTAGTACATGGTGTAGAGGCAGTGCTGTGAGAGAAAGTACAGCTGGGGCTGGACAGCTGGCTAGGGATTCAATGTCATCTAGGAGGAGCCAGATCTCTCTGTACAATAGATGGAAAGAAACCTAGAAGCCTAGGCCTCTCCCATGTCCACCAAGTGACCAGGAAAAGTAAACACATTAGTCAGGACCTAGGAGCTATCGTTTTTTTTGTTTGTTTTAGTGGGTAACCGCTCTATAGTGTGTTTTATCCTGAGGGAGCCTGTATAGGGGCCCCACATTCTAGGAAAGGAAGTTAGAGCTAGAGATGGAGATAGAAATAAAGATAGATAAAGATACAGGTGGAGAAAGAGAAAGGAGAGACAGAGGGGGAGGAGAGAGGGGAAAAGAGAGGGGGAGGGGAGAGGGGGGGAGAGAGGGAGAGGAAGAGAGAGAATTCCTGCTCTTTGTCCTAGGCTTCAATTTTTCTTTTCCAAATGCCTCATGGATATCTTCACCTCAATGTCTTGCTAAGACTTAAAAATTAAAATGTCCCTCTCTATCTCCTATATTTCATCAGTTGCCAAGTTCTGCCAATTGTACCTCAGTTATATTTCTTGCATCTGTCTCCTCTTTTGCACTCTCACTGCTACCCATCATACGTTAAAGCTCATTAACTCCTACCCAGACTAGTAGCCTTTTAAGAAGTTTTCTCTACCTTAACATCTCATCAGTCCAATCTATTCTTCATACAGTTGCCAAATTAATCTTTCTAATGCACAAGTCTCACCCTCTTACTCCCCTGCTCAAAAATATTGGAATTCTCCCTGTTACCTGTATCAGAACAAATATAACCTTAGTCTAATATTGGTTCATTGTAAATTCACAATGGTCCTAACCTACTTTTTCCAGCCTTAATTCATGTCTCTTCATCATATACTTTACATTCCAGTCAAACCAATGTTTCTTGATCTCCTCTCACATTTCCCTTCTTCTACACATTAACTTAGATCTCTCCCATTCCTATATTTCTTCTGTATTTCTACCTTTTGGAATCCTTCAAGGGCCTGCTCAACTGCTTGTTCCTCCATGAAGTACATGGTCTGCCCCTGATAAAAGTGCTATCCCCCTCCTCCAAATGTTCTCCTACCACTTCGTCTGGATTTCTTTGTACTTATCATATTCTATGTTATACCACACTTAATTTTATTCATGTCTTATTCCCCCTCTTAGACTATAAGCACAGTGTAGACAAATACAGTGTCAAATTAAATTTTTCCCTCTCCCTAGACCAACCCAGTGCCTCACAAAATAAATGCATGTTAAATTGAATTAAATCAAATTGAATTGAATTGTTGATTGACTCTCTAATCTTCTGTCTTTGGAAATCCTTTAAATATTGCACTAATGGGAATTAGAGAAATCCTCTCCAGTTACATTGTGAATTGGGCCCTACAGAGCTAGTGTTAAATAGGAAATATTCTTGCTAGTGGAAATAACAAAGCTTAAACAATTCTGGGAAATTTAATTGTCTAAAGGAGACATTTTCTTCAAAATAATAAACTGAATGAATTGGAGAAAAAAATTTAGTCTTAAACTCAGGAAATAACAACAGACAACATGAAGATTGTCATTTGTTAATGCCTGGAAATAGGAAGCGGGTTCAGTTTCAAACATCATCAGATAATGCCAATGCCAAAGGATGTTATTACACTTTTAAGCTAAATATATAATATAAATAACCTTCCTTCTGCAGTACAAATTGTCTATAAGCAAGCATTGTGAGGTCATACATGGACATTTGCCAACTAGGCTGTAGATTCCCATTCTAACCACCGGATTAACTTTAACATGGTGCATTTTTATCTTTCTCCCAGTTATTCATTTCCTTCACATAGTTAAGATGTAAATATTCAAGGTCCCATATGAATAGTAGAGTTTATATGTCCAACTGGCTATAGCACTGCATTGGGAAGTTAGGCCTGGACTCTATCCCTAGATAAGGATTCATCTCTGAATCTTTTCAGTGTACTGTAACAGAAAGAGTAATGATCTTAGAGTCAAAAGATGTGTTCTAATCACAATACATCTGACACATTAATAGTTGTTTGACTAGATAAATCACTTAAACTCACCTAAGCCTCGGTTCCCTTCTCTATAAAATGGGGAATTAACATTTGCACTCCTTACTTCACAAAGTTGTCCCAAGAAAAATTCTTTTAATTCTTAGAGTCATAAAAGTGTAACCAATTGTCATAACTTATGGTCATCACTTACTTCTTGACTATATACGTAAAAAAAGAATAGTGAAAAATTGCTAAATAGATAACCAAGATCCAGAGACTTGACACTATACGAAGAGGACTGAGAGTCCCCATTATCATCTCCTCTCTGGTCTTTATGTTCTTACATTTCCACAGAGGTTTAAAGATGTTAGTAGACGGGTTTCATCATAATGGTCTCATGTAAGTAGCCAGTATTTGTTTCTAATAGAAGAATAACAGTGTGAAGCATAGTATTTTCCACTTTCTTTTCATTCTTTTTTTGTTTGAATTTTCTTGTACAAAATGACTAATATGGAAATGTTTTACATGATTGCACAAGTATAACCTATATCAGATTATTTACCATCTCAGGGAGGGGGAGTGGAGGGAGGGAGAGAGGGATAGAATTTGGAACTCAAAACTTTAAAAAAAAAAAGAATGTTAATTGTTTTACATGTAATTGAGGAAAAATAAAATATTATTTAAAACTAAAAAAAAGAATAATAGTGTAAAGTCTTAGACCTTAGTTCAAAGAAATCAATTTTACATGTATAAGATGGGGAAGATATTATTAGACAATAATTCATCTGAAAAAGATATTGGCATTCTAGTGGACTTTAAGCAAAATATGAATCGACCCTGTGATATATCAATCAAAGAAGTTAATGAGATTTTAGGCTACGTTACAAGAGGCATAGCTTGTGTGGCAAGAACAATATCATAATCTCTGACCACATGCAAGTTAGGCTAATTTTCCCTTAAAAGGTATTGAGAACATCGCTGAGTCTAGGTTGACTCATGGGATTAACAGTTCAGCCTGTTGACATCACTTTCTAGTTCTCTGAATACAAAGCAGCCACAAGGACTCTCTGATGCTTGGCTAGTAGGAGACAATGGCTGGCTCAGGCAAAGAAGTTTTGCTCGGCTGAATCAATTCAAGGTGTATTCAATGCCTATCTTTGTTCAATATCCTTCTGCTGCTATAGCTAAATAAATCTCTTTGTTAACTGTTAAATGACCAATACTGAACTACCAGAAGACTAGCCTATACATATATAAAATATTGACTCAGGCTAGTATATACATATATGCACACATATACATACATGCATAGATACACATATGTAAATTACATATTGTGTATATATTATAGATATATTTCCTGCTTTATTGTACAGATAACATATAACTCATATCCCATAAAGTGAATAACTTAAAGCACAAAAGTCTTAGAGTTACTGCAAGCAATGAAGGCTCAAGGCACCTATTTTGACTTTTAATCTCTCCTAATCTGGTATTGATAGAGAAATGATATCACTTTACTTCCCTGACTTTGAATCAGGCTTGTTTTTATTCTGTTTGATCAGCACAGCCTCTATTGTAGTGAAAAGGACACTTGGGTCAGAAGACCTGGATTTTTGTTCTGGCTCTCATACTTATTAGTTGCATATGACCTTGGGCAAGTACCTTTTATGACTCTCTTCCTTCAGACGGTTACTGATAACTGCATTCCTGAATTATCTTGATCTTGAAAGATAATAATGAACCCTGTTTCCAAATTAATGAACCCCAAATAGTCCCCTCTTGATCCTGACAATGGGAATGTAGATAGTATTATAGATAATGTAATCTGGAGAGAGAGAGAGAGAGAGAGAGATTTCCAAATATCCTTTGAGATCTGCCAATTGAATACCTGCTGCTACCTGCTACCCCATAACTTCTTAAGGGATCAACTTTACCAATTCCTATTTGCAAAGTTCGGAATCATTCATGTAAATTCTTATTGTGTAAGATTCATTTATTTTCCTGTATAGTTATTTGGGAATTTGCCCAGAGAGTCCAGGCTCTGGACCATCAAAATTCTCAATCTTCATCTTCAATCATGTATAAGGCATGATTCATTTCCTCTGTCACTCTTATGAATGGTCCTTGAAATATTTATAGCATTTCCACATAGCAATGATATCGCAAATTTTCCCCAAAACCATTTACTATTCATGACTTCTTTATTTCTCTTAATGGTATCATAATTCTCCTAGACTCCAGGCTCAAAACCTCAGTCAACCATGACTCCTCCATCTCTCCCAGCAGAGCTAT
>JAQQSZ010013707.1:0-11697 GCA_028646595.1 Phalanger gymnotis
ATTCAATAAAGGGGGATAGGTTAGGAAGAAGCAAAATATAGTTAGTCTTTCACAACATAAGTATGGTGGAAGGGTTATACATAATGATCCCCATGTGGCCCATATTGAATTGTTGGACTTCTTAGGGAGGGTGAGTGGGAAGGGAAGAGGGGAGAGAATTTGGAACTCAAAGTTTTAAAAAACAGATGTTCAAAAACAAAAAAGTTTTGGCAGGCAACAAGAAAATAAGATACACAGGCAATGGGGCATAGAAATTTATCTTGCCCTACAAGAAAGGAAGGGAAAAGGGGATGGGAGGGGAGTGGGGTGACGGATGGGAGGGCAGACTGGGGAACAGGACAACCAGAATATACAGCATCTTGGAGTGGGGGGGAGGGTAGAAATGGGGAGAAAATTTGTAATTCAAACTCCTGTGAAAATCAATGCTGAAAACTAAATATGTTAAATAAAATTTATAAAAAAAAAAGATCAATGTATGATCTTAACAGATGATTCCAGAAAAGAAAAAAAAAAGAAAAATACATCTCAGAATTTTTACAGAAAAGAGAATTATATAGAAGCCTTGCATTTACATATGATGAGGGGCAGCTAGGTGGCATGATGAGTAGAGCACTGGCTTTGGAGTCAGGAGGACTTGAGTTCAAATCCAGCATCAGACACTTGAAACACTAGCTGTGTGACCTTCAGCAAGTCACTTAACCCCAATTGCTTTGCCTTCCCCCTCCAAAAAACCCAACAACAAAAAATATATATGATGAATACTTTCTTCATATGTCATGTAAATAGGCGTGGCAAGGAATGAATAATTAAAGACAATCAAATTAATTACATTTCAAATGACAAGTGACTGGTTAGACAGAACAATGAAATCAATACTAATGACTACCTATCACCTTCAGGATCAAATGTAAACTCTTCTGTTTAGCTTTTAAAGCCCTCCTTAAACTGGCCCTAACCCCTATTTCCAGCTTCATTGTGCTTCCCTTCTTCAAACTAGATTCTAGCCAAATTGGACTTCTCTCTGTTCCTCACAAACTGAACTTTACATATCTTATCTCCCTGGCTTTGCACTGGCCTTCTCCTTTTACTGGAATACTCTTCCTCCTCAATTTCACCTAACAGAATTGGTCTCTCCTTTAATGATACAGTGCAAGGACCACCTGGAAGAAATTCTTTCCTAATCTCCCAATTCTTAATGTCCTTCCTCTTTAACTGCCTGGTATTTACTCTGTATTTCTTTGTGTGTGTGCTCTTTATATTTATCCTATTTATGTTTATATACATATACATATTTGCTGTTCTCCTTTAGGATGTAAGCTCCTTGTGAAAAGGAATTGTTTCAATTCTTGGTATTTATTTGCCCAATGCCTAGAATAGTACAGTAATGCACTATTATTGAAGCTTTCTTAGTAGGGCAGGGACACAGTCAGATTAAGGAAGATTTGGGAACTGTGTGGAGGATGAATTGGTGAGGGGAGAATGGAGTGGTCCTACAATACTTCCTCTTCCTTATCTCTATGGTAGAGGGAACCCTACTTCTTTCCTAAGGCTAGGCCTTATCTTTTCCTTTGATTCCATCCCCTCCCTCCCTCTATAGTATCTCACCCCCACAAACACTGTGATTTGCTACAGAATGGAGTAGTGTACGTGGCATTGGATTTGTAGTCTGATGAACTGGGTTCGAATCCTAGGTCTGCTACTTACTACTCTACTACTTAATGCCTTTGAATACGTCACTTAATCTCAATTTCTTCATATGTAAAATGAAGATGATGCGTAAGATTATCTCTAAAATTTCTTCCTGCTCTAAAACCTGTTCTTTGATTTCTCTTTCCCATATGAAGAAAATGGCTAGGTTGCTGAATTTTTAAAAACTCTTCACTTGAATTTTCTACCCCATCTACCCCCACTATTTCTATCCCTTTACTACTTAACTTCTTGGAAAAAGTTGTCTATACCTAGTGTACACTTCCTTGGAACTCATACTCTTCTTCAAGCCCCTGCAACATGGTTTCTGCCCCTAACATTATACTGAAAATACTGTTTCAAAAGGTCAATGACTTGCTAAGTCAGTAAATTCAATGTGTTTTTTTCCTGAGTCCTCCTCTTGACTCTGAAGCTTCTGACACTGCTGACCTCATGCTTCTACCACTAAAGTACTATGTTGGTGTTTCATCATAGCAAGAAGGTAACTGCAGTTCTCAAAAGCTATGTCAGCAGAACAGCAAGCTTTGGCAGTTCTAAGGGAGAAAAAGACCCACTGATGGACTATGACTATTATCTAAGGACCACCCAGCTAAATCCAGACAGACTCATCATGAGGTTGGCGGTAACGTGATGAATTTTTGATTCAACGCTCCTGTCAAAGACTATACTAAGTTATAGGGAAATAAACATGTTATTTATTATGAAAGAATAATGAAAGGATAGAAAAATGGAAATAAATATCTTTGTGCAAACTTTTCCTAACAATGAAAAGGGAACCACCATATTCACAATCTACCATTACTGTCCCTGATATACTACATGAAGATGAATAAATGGCACTGAATAAAGATGGGAAAAACAGGTGGCTATATCAAGTATATACAAAGAGGAAGTCCATGCTAGAGGCAACACAATTATAAGGGAAGAGGAGTTGAGTTTCAAAATACCTGACAAATTGGAGGGAATGGGAGAGAGGAGAGGAAATCACTATTTACTAACCAAAAAAGAGCAAGAACATACAACCAATGTCCATATTTCTGTCTCTATAAAGTCTTTACAAAAATAATTTATGCAGATATCTATCAAAGACTAGATCTTTATGGTTATACAAATGACTGAAAGGCACAGAGAATACAAGATCCCAGTGTACTTACTGCTTGACTACAAAAATACACCTGATTGGTATTTTTGTTTTGTTTTGGGGGCAGGGCAATTGGGGTTAAGTGACTTGCCCAAGGTCACACAGCTAGTACATGTGTCAGGTGTCTGAGGCTGCATTTGAACTCTGATTCCAGAGCCGATGCTCTAACTCACTGCGCCACCTAGCTGCCCTTATACACCTGATTTTGTAGAACAAAACAGCACCTTAATGGTATATAAATGTAAGAGATTACTACTGTACTATCAAAAGCAACGAAAACAAACAGACATGGCAAATCGTTATGAACTAATACAAAATGAAGAAGAATCAGGAAAATAATATACAATGATTACAACAATGTAAATTGAAAGGCCAAAGGGAATAATACCAACTTAAAGTCTTTCCTGAAGAGATTTCCCATGTATTTAACAGATATTCAATGACCCTCTGATTACTGACATAAAGAATGGAATAAAACAGTAAGCTGTATACTCACCAAAAGCGTCTATGCAGTGTATGAAGCCTAGGTCTGAGTTTTATTTCTGCCATATACTACTCCTAAGCAGACAAATCATTTCCTTTGTCTGGACCTAAACTTCCTCATCTGTAAAGTGAGAGAGCTAAAGTAGATGACTTCTAAATATATGACTCTATGTCTCGTACAGAAAAGGATTCTCTATAGATGATGAGAACCTTCAGATGTTATTGTTTAGGTATGCCATTACCAACTGCATCAAACACTGGAACACTTCAGAGCTTCTTAAGTAAGATTCATTATTACCTAAAAGAGTTCAGACTAACTACACAGGGAAAATCAGATGAATGAATACGCCAATTTCTAGACTAAGTTATACAGCTGAATGAATAACTCACAGTGGTGTCTATCTTTATCATGAAAATCGCCTGTGGACAATGAAGTGGGTCCAGAAATGAATAGGAGAAAGAGAACACACAAGATTGCTTTGGGGAAACTGTATGATTATTATAGTGATCCCAAGCTTCCCCCAGAAACAAAGGGCAATCAATATTTTTCCAGAGATGCTGTAAGGCTATGAATCATGGAATACAAGTCTCCAAAGAACTAAAGTTGCAGGCTGCCCCAAGGAAAACAGAAAAACACATATGTGGTAGGCATAAGCAGGCTGTTACACATAACTTACAAAGAACTGTGTAGAGCAGCAGCATAAAGTTGTCATCACAAAGATATATGACCAGAAGAGGATACAGACTCTCCTCATTGTTTGCCAAACCTATCTCCTCCGTTCCCATTTACATGCTGCTAACTGGACTAACTACTACACATTTATACTATCTAATCTCAAATAAGCCTTTTATTCCTCCCAAACTGCCTATCCCATTCCCCTAAAAGCTGTTTTAAACCTTTTCTTCTTTCTTTAAACTTCCTATGCCATCCTTTTCCCTCATAGGCGATCTGCCTCATACTTAACAGAAACAGAAGCCATGATTTGAAACTCATTCTCATCCTCTACTATGTATCTCAAACCCCCTTGACATTATTCCTAATTCCATCCTTTACTTCAATCTCTGATGAAGACTTAGCCCTTCTCCTGACAAAGGCCAAACCCTAGAAATACAGACCTTTGATCCCATCCTTTCCCCTCTCAGCCTGCCTTCTAGATTCACATCCCTCTCCCCCCCCCCACATAATTTCTAATCTTCAGTCTCTCATTTACTGGCTCTTTCCCAGCCGCTTAGTAACATGATTATCAGATTTCTTCTATTCCAAAAAAACTCTCACTTATATTTCTCCTCCCTTTCAAGGCCAAACTCCTAGAAAATTGCCATCTTTATCCAATGCCTCCACCTCACCTCCTACTCACTTTTTAAGGCCTTGTATTCTAACTTTGTACTCCACCGTAAAATTGTTCCCTCCAAGATCATCAATGATCTCTTTATTGCTAAATTCAATGGCCCCTTTTAGTACTCATTCTACTTAAAACTCTCTGCAGCATCTGATACTAAAGGCCAACCTCCTTCTCCTAGACGCTTCTCACCTCCTTGGTATTTTTTTTTCCATGATGCTGTTTTTCCTGTTTCTCTGTCTGGTTGAGTGATCTCTTTTTGGTCTCATCCATGTGTTGTCCCATATACAGGACTAAATTTTAGGGCTCTGTCCTGGGCCCTTTTTTCCCCCTCTCATTACTCTTCAGATCAAGAGTACTTAACTTGAGCTCTGCAAGCTTTTATAGATAGATAGATACATATATATATACACACGAACACACACATATACATACATATATCTGTACACACATACATATAAAATTTTAATAACTACATTCCAATAATTGATTTCATTTGCCCTATATATTTTATTTTATGCGTGCAAAAATACCATTCTGAGAAGGGGTCATTAGATTTCCACCAGACTGCCAGAAGTCCATCACACACACACACAAAGAGTTAAGAATTCCTGCTCTACAAGGAATAGTTTACCTGTCAGATTTATGGAGAAGGGAGGAATTTATGACGAAACAGATAGAGAGCATTATGAAATGCAAAATGGATAATTTGATTACATTAAATAAAAAAGATTTTACACAAACAATGCAAACAAGATTAGAAGGAAAGAAGAATGCTGGGAAACAATTTTTGCAGCAAGTATGTGGGATAAAGGCCTCATTTCTCAAACATATGAAAAACTGAGTAATTTATAATACAAGTCATTCTCTAATTGATAAACTGTCAAAGGATATGAACAGGCAATTTTCAGATGAAGAAATTAAAGCTACCTATAGTCATATGAAAAAATGCTCTAAATCACTAGTGATCAGAGAAATGCAAATTAAAATAACTCTGAGGTATACCACTTCATGCCTATCAGATTGGCTAATATGACGAAAAAAGGAAAACGATAAATGTTGGTGAAGATGTGTGAAAATTGGGTAAACACTCCATATAAAACGTACAAGATATGAACATGTGCCACACGACATAAAAGGTAGAAAGAAGTTGAAACGTGTAACTTTGGAGAGATAAGATCACATGGATAAGATCACAAAGCTATCAAAGTATCAAATTATGCCAAAGACAAACTGCCTATTTCAATGTTGCATGCCTAATTTGTTTATCTTTTACTGATACGCGTTTAAAGATACAGATTTTCCCTTAAGTACTGCTTTGGCCGCATCCAACAAATTTTGGGGTGCTGTCTCATTGCTGTCATTATCTTTAATGAAATTACTGTTTCTATGATTTGTTATTTAACCCACTCATTCTTTGGGATTAGCTTATTTAATTCTAATTAATTTTTAATCTGCGTTTCAAAGGCCCTTTATTGAATACAATTTATTGCATTATGGTCTAGAAAAGGCACATTTAATATTTCTTCTTTTCAACATTTGTTCATGAGGTTTTTATGCCCTAATAAATCTTTGTGAAGGTACCACACACAATTGAGATTTAGTTACACTCCTTTCTACTTCTATTCGCTATTCCCTATTCACTATTCTTTCATATCTAACTTTATTTATCTAGATCCAAGAGAAGTATATTGAAGTTCTGCCACCTCCCCAGTATAGTTTACTCATTTAATTTTTCATTCAAGAATTTGGAAGCTATGCCATTTGGTACATATATGCTCAATATTGATGTTCACTCATTGTCCATGGTACTTCTAGCAAAGTATAGTTTAGTGATTATTTTTTTAAATTAGGTCTATTTTTATTTTTGCTACACCCGAAGTATAAAATACTCTGCTCCAGTTCCTTCTTTTAACTCTGACTCTCTGTTTCAAGTTTGCTTCTTCTAAACAAGATATTGCTAATTATTGGTTTTGAATCCATTCTGCTATCCTCTTGCATTTTATGGGTAAACTCATCCCATTCACACTGGTATGATTCCTAACTGTGGGTTTCCCTCCATTCTATTCTATTTATCCTTCCCTTTTTTTACTCTATCCCCTCTTTGTTTGTTTTGCTGCCTCTTCTTAATCTACCCTCCCTCTTATCCCATGCCCAGTTTCTCTTAGCCTTTTCACTACTTCGTTGTTAGCAAGGAATTTCTGTACTCAATTGTGTTTTTCCCTCCTTGAATCAGTTTAAAGAGTGAGTTGCAAGCATGCCTGCTTCTCACTCCCTTTTTGCCCTCCACTGTATAAACTTGAGTGCCTCTTTTGTGAAAGATAATTTCCCCCATTTTTCCTCTCCCTTCATTTCTTCCACCTTTCTCACTCTTCCACTCTTCTTTTGAGATCATCCTAACGTAACAGACGCACACTGATGTTCCCTAAGTAGACTCCTTCTAATTGCTCTGATGACAATAAAGTTTAGTGGTTATATGTATTATCTTCCTGTGTAAGAAATGTGGGAAGCTAAGTGGTATAGCGGATAGAATGCCAGGCGTAGAGTCAGGAAGACTCATCTTCCTGAGTTCAAATCTGGTCTCCGTCATGTGCTAGTTGTGTGACCTTGAGTAAGTCATTTTACCCTATTTACCTCAGTTTCCTCATCTGTAAAATGAACTGGAGAAGGAAATGGGAAACCACTCCAGTATCTTTGCCAAGAAAACCCCAGATTGCAACACCAAGAGTCAGACATAACTCTAAAACAAATGAACAACAAAAATAGGAATGTAAATAGCTTAATTCTGTTTAGTCCTTTATGATTTTCCACTCATGTTTTATGACTTTATGTTTCTCTTAATTCTTATATTTGAATATCAAATTTTCTATTCAGCTCTTGCCTTTTCATCAGGAATGCCTTAAGGTCCACTATTTCATTAAATGTCCATTGTGTTCCCTCTATTATTATACTGTTTTGCTTGACAGATTATTTTTGATTTTAATCCTAGCTCTCCTTTGCATTTCAAAATATCACATTCCAAACTTTCCACCCCTTGCAGTTTTACAGTATATGACTTTTTTCTACTTTTTTTCTACTTACTTTTCTACTTTTTCTACTTACACTGTTTTCTCCTTGACCTAGGTACTCTGGATTTTGGCTTTAATATTCCTGGAAATTTTTATTTTGGGATTCCTTTCAAAAACTTACTAATGGGATCTTTCAACTTCTACTTTGCCAAGTGGTTCTAAGATATTTGGGCAATTTTGTAATTTCTTGAAATATGATGTCAAGGCTCTTTGTTATTGTTGCTGATGATGGCTTTCAGGTAAAAGTTATTCCTAAATCATCTCTCCTCACTCTGTTTTCCAGATAAATTATCTCCCTTCCCCCACCACAGGAAAAAGTTTATATTTGTCTTTTTTTGACTTTGATTACTGTTTCTTGATATCTCATGGAGTCATTAGTTTCCACTTGACTAACTGCAATTTTTAAGGAGTTATTTTATTCAATGATATTTTTTACCTCATATCATTTGGCCAATTTTGATTTAAGGAATTAATTTCTTCACTAGTTTTTGTGCCTCTTTTACCAACCAGTTAATTCCCTTTTCACAATTTTCTTGCATAGCTTTCATTTCTTTCCCCAATTTTTCTTCTACTGCTCTTATTTGATTTTTTAAAATAATTTTTTGCTATTTTTTAAATCTCCTTTAGGACTCCTAGGACATTACTTCTTAAACTGTGCGTCACTGAACCCATATGGGGTTGCAAAAAATTTGGCAGCAGTAAAAAGTTTCTGAAAACATGACTAAAAGTTAATTAAAAATCAAACATATAATGAAACTTGCAGCACAGGCAGTGCTTGCCTGTGTTGCATCCCCAAACTTCATTGCAGCCTTGGTTCTACACTTTGCACTGCACATGCCCTCAGGTCACACAACCCCCGAACATGGGGTCAAGAGCAGAAGAAGTTTAAGAAGCCCTGTTCTAGAAGGGCTTGTATCCAATCTGCACTGTTTCTTGAGGCTTTCCTTGTTGATGTTTAAGTCATTGTTTTCTTATGAGTTGTATGTCTTGAGCTTCTCTGTCACCACAGCAGCTTTTTATGGTCAAGTTTCTTTTGTTGTTCGTTCATTTTTCTTGCCTAATTCTTTACTTTGAACTTTATGTTAAAGTTCTACTCACCTTTGGGGAGGATGATTTGGCCTGAGCTTCTGTCTTTTATATCCTTCTGCTGCTGTCACTAATTGGTCTGGAAGCCTGTAAATTTTCAGTGCTTCCAACATAGTGTGATCCAGGAAGAGGTTTAGTCACTGCTCTCCGGGTCTTCAGACATGTCCTTGCCTTAGTTTTTAATCTCCTGCAACCCTTTCTCTCTACCCTGGAACTGTGACCCAGAACTAGGTAATGGGCAACAGAGCTGCCAAATGACATCTGATTTGATGCCCAGTGCTAATGCAGGGGTTCCCTGATCTGTTTCTGCCCAGGTTTTCAGTTCTCTTGCTGGGCTGCTCCTTGACACCACTGCTGCCACCACCCCAATGCCACTTCTACTGTGTTGTGTTCCTGGCCTGATGCCACCCTGCATCCAGAAAGCTCTGTCTGTTCCCCTTAAGCTGCCCTGCGCTAGAAAAATGATTCACTGTGACTTTTTCTTGGCTTTCCTGCTCAAAATTCTTTGACAATTTTAACTTCTTACTCTACAAGATATCTAAAGAACATCCAATTTTAAATATCTAAAAGGAAGCTGGAGATTCTCAATTCTAAGACAGGCAAAAGGTTGAGACTAGACAAGCAGATTCAAGAGTGAAATGGTACAGAGAGAGAAGAGGGCCTGGGACAGAACCTTGAGAGACCTCCATTGTTAACAGGAATGATGTGAAGATCTGGCAAAGGGGAAAGAAAAGGAAGACTAGAAGAACTTTGAAGTGCAAACACAGAAATTAATAGAAACAAGGTAAACATGAGAGAACATAAGAGACTAATAACAATAAACTGTTTACAATCTAATATGGGGAGTTAACATATGTGTTGTTCACTCAGGATCCGATCACCTTCAGGGATCATAGGCTCCTATGGTATGAGAGAGTTCTGTTAGATCTTAATGACCTTAAAACAGACTGGAAGAAAAGGTGAGTGGGGTGGGCTACAGATGTGGACTACGTGGACTTTCAAATGAGGTTACTGTGTTGCTAGTTTTGCTTTCACAATTTGCTTTCACAAAGTGAGACAGCTAGGTGATTCGAGCCTGGATTCAGAAGACCTGAGTTCAAATGCTGCCTCAGATACTTACTAGCTATGTGATCCTGGGCAAATCACTTAACCTGTTTGCCTCACTTTCCTCATCTGTAAAATAAGGATAATAACAGTACTTACCTCACAGGATTATTGTGAGGATCAAATGAGATAAGTATAAAGCACTTAGCACAGTGCCTGGCACATAGAAAATGCTATATAAATATCAACTATTATTAATCTGAAAATGTTTACAATGTAAAAACAAAATATATCAATAAAATTAGGAGGGAAAGAGGAATACACTAGAGGAAAGACAGAGGGAATTAGCTCACATGTATAAAAAGTTGTGCGAGAAGTTTACAGAAAAAAGGGGGAAGAGAGAGAGAGAGCAGCTGACATTTGAACCTTACTCTCATCTGTACTGGTCAAAGGGAAGAAGAATAAACACATACATTGGGATACAAAAATACATTTTACTATATGGGAAAGGGGGAATAAAAGGAAGGGTAAGTTAAAGGAGGGAGTACTACAGAAAATATAAGCTCATAAAAAGCTTTCATAACAACTTTTAGCAGTGGCAAAAAATGGGAAACTGCTAAGGGGTGGGGATGACCATCAATCGGGAAATGGCTAAACAAATTCTGGCATATCATTGTGACTAAATACTATTGTGCTGAAAGAAATAATGAAATGGACAGTTTCAGAGAAACCAGGGAGGTCTTGTATGAACTGATACAAATTGGAGAGGAGAACCATAAAAACAGTTTCTGCAATGACAACAATATTGTAAAGACAAACTTTGAAAGACTTAGGAACTCTGATCATTGTAATTAACAACTATGGTACCAGAGGACCCAGGATGAAACATGCTACCTACTTCCAGAAAGAGAAGTGAAAGACTGTATATTTGAGTCATTTTTGAGGGGACATGGCCAATGCAAGAATTTATTTTGCTTGCTTCTAAAAGGAGATTCATTTTTCTTTTCTATTTTTTTCTTTTCTTTTCTTTACTATCTTTCTCTTTCCCAAATGAGACAGAAGGTGGATTTTTGAAGATTAATGAGAATGTTTGTTTGTTTGTTTTTTTATTGAGGGGAATAAATATTAGAGGGGGAAGGCAACAGTGTTGGCAAAAAAAAGAAAAGTCATTGAAACATTTTTTAATGCACAGAAAATAAAGTTTAAATGGAAACATACAAGACAGCTCTGAAAGTAAAATGGTGAATTTATTTCATATAAACATAAATATCTTAAGGCAAGCTGTATATAAGATTTGTGGTTTCACTAATCATTTTCTATTATACTTTGTATATGGAAATATTCTTTTTTATGGTAGTTAAATTCAATAATAAAAACATTAATTAAAAAAGATTTAATTCATTATTCTAATCTGCACAGATCATTTTGGATCTGAACTGTTCTATATTCCAATTAACGCTCCAAGTCTTGGATCTACATGCTTGTTCAGTAAATATTAACCCTGTTACCCCAGATCTAAAATACACTGTAGCTCAAAAGCCCCTAGTGACTGTGTTCCCCCTTCAACAGTTAGCCACAGGACCCAACTACTTCAAAGCAAAAGTATTTAATGAAATGGCATGGCAAGAAAAGTAGTAACAAAACATTCTCCTCCTAAACTTTGGGTATACTCTCCCACAAATACACAGAATATCAATGGGAAGTGTGAATATATATATATATATACATGAAACACAAGAGGTGGTGCTGCTACAGAACTACAGCTGCAGTTGCTTCTGGCCCTAGGCCCACCTGATGGGAGGAATTAAGTGGCAGATCCCAGCAGGAG
>JAQQSZ010013708.1:0-11697 GCA_028646595.1 Phalanger gymnotis
GGGGAGGGAAGAGGAGAGAGAATTTAGAACTCAAAGTTTTAAAAGCAGATGTTAAAAAAAGTTTTTACACGCAACTAGGAAATAAGATATACAGGTAATGGGGCATAGAAATCTATCTTGCCCTACAAGAAAGTAAGGGAAAAGGGGATGGGGGGGGATTGGGGTGACAGGAGGGCTGACTGGGGAACAGGGCAATCAGAATATATGCCATCTTGGAGTGGGGGAAGGGTAGAAATGGGGGGAAAATTTGTAATTCAAACTCCTGTGAAAATCAATGCTGAAAACTAAAAAATATTAAATAAATAAATAAACATTAAAAAAAGAAAAAGAAAATTGTTATTAGAATTGCATACTTTGGGGAGCTTACAATTGGCCCTGGGGCCCAAAGCACATCATAGAATTTTGCCCGTCCTCCTTCTGCTCAAGATGGGAAAGAAAAAAAAGCAAAATCTCTCATCTTACTCTCTTCATTGAAGAAACAGCAAAGGAGTGGAAGCGGGGCCCAGACAAGCCAGCTGGAACGTGGGAGTGTGAGCAAACAAACCCTTCCTCTCTCCTCCCTCCTCCCCAGCTTCGCCTGCTTTTGTTTTCTCTCCTTTCTGAGAAACATATTGTTTGTTCCTGCCTTCCCTTCTCCCTCTCAACTCTCCCCGCCCCACCACACCCCACCAGTTTCTCCATCTTTGAGTCTTGGCCTCTGACTCTATCGTCCCCCTCTTTTGGTCTCTGGATCACTTCTCCTGCTTCCTCTCTCATTTTCCTGGGGACCAATTCACTCCAACAGGCATTTATTAAGCATCCATCAGGTACGAGGCACAGTGTTAGGCACACAGGCCCCCCTGGAAGTTGTGTTTTCCTCCATCTTCCCATTCTCCTCCATCTTATTTGCCCTATGTTCTAATACCTGCCCTGTCTCTACCACTGTTCCCACTAGAGGTAGACTCCTCTCACCTGTGAACCTCCCTGTGCTTGGAACCCTTCCACCTTCTGTCACTGATGTAGGCTCTACAGGTAATAATGTACTACAGTCTTGGGAAAGGCAGGCCCAGCTAAGCTGGACGATACAAATATTAATTATCATCCTCATTTTCTAACGAGAAAACAGAAGTTGATGGAAAAGGTAAAAATGAGTTCCCCAGTGACTCACAACTAGGAAGAGTTAGATCCGGTCTCTAACTCAGCAGTTCTCAAAATTTTGGTCTTTGAGTCCCATAACACTCTTAAAGTTTCTTGATGACTCCCTCAAAGAGCTTTTGTTTATGTAGGTTAATCGATATTAGCATATTAAAAATGAAAACAATTTAGAATTGTTACAAAAATAGTTTCAACCTTGCGGGCCCCTTTGAAAGGGTCTTGGAGACCCCCACTTTGAGATCTCTTGCTCTAAATCAAGTCTCTCCTGACTCCAGGATTGGGCCTCTCTATACTACACCATGCTTTATGCAAGAACTCCCTTTTCTCCTACAGAAACATTTTCAGCCCCATCCCTAACTCCAGCTATTTCCCCGAGGACCCCACAAAGCTTCTACCTCTCTCATCACCGTCTTTAACGTGAATCACTCTGAAGCTGTTTTTATGTCTGTAAAATGAGAGGTCGCATTAGATGCACCATAGGGGTCCTGCCAAAGCTAAAACCAATGTTCCTGTGTACCTAAAATGAAATACTGTTTATTAAAGATGTCTGTGTATATGTCTTATGCCTCTCTTAGTCGATAAGCTTCTGGAAGGCAAGGACCTTTGTTTTAGCTAAGCTTTGTATCTTTCCCAGGCCTTGGCAGAGGCTTCTGGATATGGGTAGGCGTTTGACCAACATTAAGTAGACTTGGATGGAATTGAATGTTCAGCAACCCAAAGTTCTGGATGGTGACACATGTGTAGAAGGCTTTCCTACGATACCATCATAGGATTTTTAGACCTGGAAGTGGCCTTAACCGATAATGCAGCCCACATCTTTGATTTTATAGATAGGGAAACTGAGGTCCAAAGAGGTTACAGTGTCTTGCTCAAGATCACTCAGCAAGTAAATGTCAAAATGGGGACTGACAGTCAAGATTTACCATTTCCAAATCCAGTGCCCTCTGCGATGCCATACCATTTCTTTTTCAGGAAGCCCACCCGAATTAATCCCAACCTCCCCAATCCCCATCATTACTCCTATTGCTTCATATTATTATCAGCCCACTTGATACAACAGGGCCAAGATTTCTCTGTTATTTCCTGGGGAGGGCATGGAAAGGGGTAAGGGAGGGGGAGGAAAGAAGGGAGAGAAGATTAAAAAGAAAAAGGAAGAATGGTAAAGGAGGGTGGAGGAGGGAGAAAGGGGAAGAAGAAGGAAAGGAGGCATAAATTAACCAGTCAAAAATACATTGACTTAAAGGTCGGTGGTCCAGTCTGGGACACTTCTCTAAAGGGCATGTTATCAGTCCTCATCCAAAATAGGGGGTACTAATCGAACGAGGGAATGCATAAGGCCTAAGTCTGCCACTGACTTATGGTGTGACTCTGGGAAAGCCTCCTCCCCTCTCTGCAGGCAGAAGGGCCTAATAATATATGTGAGGCCTCAGTTTCCTCATCTGTAAAATGAAGAGATAAGACAAGATGAGGCTAATAACCACAGTCACAGCTCACATTTGTGTATTCATTTAACGTTTGTGAAGTGCTCCCACCAAGTATTATTATTACAATTGAAATAATCACCCAAGTCCTCTCCAGCTCTGACATTCTGAATCTCAGATTCTATTTCTCCCTCCCTTTACTCCCCATCCCAGCAGTGGGAGCTCAGACCTGAGCTGCCTCTCCCTACCCCAGCTCTCTAGAAACAGATGCCAAGTGGTGCCCGAGGGACTTCATGGGGATGGGCCGGACAGAGAGCTGGCATATGCTGGTCAAGCTACCCAATTTAGCCTCAGTCTGCAAATATTTCCCGGGAACCAGAAGGAGCCAAGAAAGCTGCTTCTTGTCCCTAGAGTCCTATGAATAATAACCGGTACAGCACTTTAAAGCTCGTGAAAGTCTTTATGTACATTATCTCATTCTAGTTTTACAATAATACCGGCACTTCAGGTGCCTTCATCTCCATTTTACAGAGGCTTAGAGGATCCTAGATTGGTGCACAGTAGGCACTTAATAAGTGTTTATTGACCGACTAGAGCTGGAAATAAATTTTTAGGTCATTGAATCTAACCCTCTTTTTTTTTCAGATGAGGAAACTGAGGCCTATAGAGAAAACCTGACTTGCCCAAGGTCCCACAGGATATGTGCCTGGATTCTCTGGCATCAAACCCTGCTGATTCCACTATCCCACAGAGAAACATGACTTGCCTGTGGTTACACTAGGAAATCATTCCTGACTCCAATTCTAGCACATGATCCAGGATGATACATTGTATCAATATGGTATAAGAACACTGGCAAGTATGCTTAATCTTGGTTCTCAGATCCCTCTCTGCGTGGCTCTGATGGGAGCCTGAGAAGGAGTTTGGGGCAAGCCAAGGTCATCCTCCCTGATGTCGTGTTAATCGGTCCAGAATGCTGATAGCAATGATAATAATGATCACTTATATTTGTGTAAAAATACAGGCTCTGGAGGCAGAATCCTACCTTTACTACTGAGGTGACCTTGAGGAAATCATTTAACCTCCATGGGCTTTTTCTTCAACTATAAAATAAGGAGTTCAGACTAGATAGCCTCTGCAATCTCTTCAATGCTCCATCTAACACAGTGCCTAACACTTCAATACGTGCTGATTAATTGATCTTCTGGTTTCATTTCTCAAAATTTCCACATGATATAGACAGTCTGGGCATGATTAGCTCCACCTTAAAGATGAGGAAACTGAGGCTCAGATAGGCTAAATGACTTGCCTGGGTCACTTGGCTGGTAAGTAGTTAAGATAGTCACAGCTGGTTCTTTTAAGTCTGTCATTGATTTGTTTCAGTTGTGTCTGACTCTTTGTGACCCCATTTAAATTTTCTTGGCAAAGATATTGCAGTGGTTTGCAATTTCCTTCTCTAGATCATTTTACAGATGAAGGAACTGAGGCAAACAGGGTTAAGTGACTTGCCCAGGGTCACACAGCTAGGAAGTGTCTGAGGAAAGATTTGAATTCAAGGTCCTCCTGACTCCAGCCCTGGCACTCCATCCACTGTGCCACCTAACTGCCCTCTCTTAAGTTAGAACTCTGAAAAATTGGCTTGGTAAGTGATTGCTGAATCTGTGGGAACCGATTAGATCATTAAGGGATGTTATGCAAATCTACCTACTCTTTCTGTTGTCTTGCCCGTATTGTACCATCTTTTCCACAGGAAGTGCAGCAGAGACTCAAAATGCTTTGTCAAAGTCTGTAGTCTGTAGTCTGTAGAACTATAGGTATAAGTGTCTAGTTAGTAACCCTTTAAATAAAGGAAATGAGGCTAGTCTAGCATGGCCTGTCCTTGATAAAGTCATCTTGGTTTTCTGTGGACCCACTCTTCTTTATCTTAAAGATAAGTGTTATGTATCTGAGGCATCTCTGCCATAAGCCTTGTAACAGATCAGTATATTTTTCACTATTTGATACAAACAAAAGAATTTAAAGTCCCATGAAATTTTCCATTCCCCATCCAGAGAGGGATGATCCAAGTTGCTGCTATGGTCCCGAGTGCTTGAGTCATGCGCCAATTTTTCTTTGGTTATCATCCTAGTCAGCTGGGAGATTAACATCTTAGCTATGGCACAGTGTGGTTAACATCTCCACAAACAGTCCAGATGCATAGATGGAGGGAGGGGACAAAGCTGGGTCTTTCATGAGGCTATTTTGACTTCAGGTAGGCATTTGCTATACAGACTGACAGCCTGGGGAGGGTGGCCAGGGAGGTGAGAATCATCCATATGGAAGGGAAGCCCTCATTGCCGTGGGTGCATCTGGAGAAATGTTGCCCAGATGAAATATGGACTCAGCCTAGGAACTACTCTCCTACTGCTCACTGCCAGCTTTGAACCACTAGCCATCTCTTCAACAACACCTTCTAGAATGTGGGAATCAAAGTCAAGCTCATTGAGTCATAGTTTGGGAACTTCAATTCTCTTCTTTTTTTTGAAAGTCAAGATACTTGTCCTTCTCCAATATCTTGTTGAAGTTTTCTTGTTTTCCATAATCTTTCAGAAATCACTGACTATGCCTCAGTAATCACCTCAGCCAGTTCTTCTGTTAACCTAAGATGTAATTTTTTGGGTAATAGAATCCAGCATTCAGTTAAAATCCCACCCTTAGACACCTACTAGATGTGTCCTCTCAAGCAAGTTATCTGACCTCTCTGTACCTTGGTTTCTATATTTGTAAAATGAAGGGGACCAACCTGATTGGCGGTGTGTTTAATTAGTGGATGTTTAACAATTGGCTCCCTACGGGAAAATGTGCATAGCACTCTTTTAAGTTTAATCTACAATATTAACATTGTCTCCATCATATTTTTAAGTCAAAAGTTCCACTCAACAAAACAATAAATCAAGTATTTGCAGATTTCCGGAAGTATAAATGTTCACACTGAAAATTTAACCATCAGCTCTTATGAGCCAATATGAGCCAGCTTTGGCACACCTCTACATTTGATGGTTTTTACAATTATTTTCAGCTCTAAGTCCACGATCCTATGCTATTCTTGACCTTGGCTTGTCATCTCAGAAGTGTATATCTCTAGTCTCAACGTTCAAAAAAGATTAGATGCTTCACTATGTGCCTTAATTGGCCAATGAAATTCTTTTCCACTCTTAGGGATCCAGATCAATGTATGCGTCTATTTTGCGGTACATCCATAGTAGTAGCATTATTGTGCATGCGCGTGGAGGAGAAACATCTGCCACGCACCTGTGGGACCAGCATTGCTCTGTATATCCAGGCAACAACTTCATCCAACCGGCATCTTTTCAGTACCTGCTGTGATGAAGATTTTCTCTAATGCTACAGCTACGCTAGCCATGCTATAGCCAGAGCATGGTATATTATGCTGTGGTCACGGGCATGTGGTGTGACCTCTTCGAGGGAATTTCAGAAGCCACACCACGAGGGGCTTCTAGCATTTGGGAAACATTGCTTATAATGGTACAGACGCATCAACTTGCATCAGGGATGAATTGGACCAGAGCCCCCATCCCAGGAGATGAGGGCACGAGGCAGGATTTCCTTGGCTTGTTAAGTCAGTCTGCAATGCCTCAGCTGCCTGGCCTTCAAGCTGTAAATCACGCAGAGATTAGAAATCAACTTTTCTCAAGTCCAAGTAAGAACTAGCAAAGACTTGTTCCCTAGTTGGCTAAATTTGCCATGAAAGATGTTACCTAATGATGATAGTGTAAATTATAGCACCCAATTAGAGGATGAAAGCCACAAATGAAACACCAGAATCTACCTTCTCTCCCTCTCTCCCTTCCTTCCTTCCTTCCTTCCTTCCTTCCTTCCTTCCTTCCTTCCTTCCTTCCTTCCTTCCTTCCTTCCTTCCTTCCTTCCTTCCTTCCTTCCTTCCTTCCTTCCTTCCTTCCTTCTTCCCTCCCCTTCTTTCTCTATCTCTATCTCCACTTTCTTCCCTCCCACCTACATATCACCCTTCCCTAATTTTCTGCTCTCTTCAATTCACCACCCCCTCCATCTTCTAACTAGGCAGTGAATATGATATTGGCAAGAAAAATCTATGACTGAGATTAGACTGAGAAAAAGTGCTTGCACTCTGGTTACTCTGGTTGCCTTTTAGTGACAGCCAAGTCCCCCCATGCATAACAAACACAGACACGGATTACACTCACAGGCTCACTCTCTGCTTCATAGGGCTGTTGTCAGGAAAGTGTTTTATAAACCTCAAGGCACTATTAAGATGGCAGTTATTAATGTTATCATCAAGATTATCATTAATATTAATAATAATAAGTTGGACAGCACTGATTCTGATATTAAGAGCAGTATGGCATCATGGAAAGGACCTTGGACCCAGAATGAGGAGACACAGCTCCAGGCGTGACTTTGCCACTCTCTTCCCATTTCTGAGCCACAGTTTCTGGGGCAGGGGGAGTTGGACTGGATGATCTGGTAAGGTTCCTTCCAGGTCTGGCATTCTCCCTCTGGGAATCTATGTACTCTAACACCATTGATTCACCTCTGTCCAGCTAAGGGAGAAAAAGTGTTTGTTCTGCAAATTTATACTGTAAACAAGATTGATTCTAAGAGATATATCAAGGAAATCATGTGAAAGCTAGTGCGAGGGTCTGCTTAAACTATTGAGAAAAGAAGCTGCTTTCAAAGATCTCTAAAGTAGCCATTTATAATTATGGAAGTGTTAAGCTTAAAATCATTCTTTTCTTTGTGCCCAACTTAGAAGCTCTTCTCAAGTGATTCTAGCTTGAGTTTCCATATGGACTAGAGA
The DNA here is from genome assembly GCA_028646595.1 of Phalanger gymnotis. Lineage (NCBI taxonomy): Eukaryota > Metazoa > Chordata > Mammalia > Diprotodontia > Phalangeridae > Phalanger > Phalanger gymnotis. The sequence continues at coordinate 7,390 of JAQQSZ010013708.1, forward strand.
GTAAGGAAACTGCGCATTTCTGAAGATCAGCCCATCATTTAGACTTTTCACTGGTTTGGATTGCCCTTGTGACTCATTACTCTGAATTTGTGAGGTCTGGCTGATAACTTTTCTCTGAAGTAGCTCTTGTCTTGCAGCAAAGGGTTAGCACCCCCATCACTTAGGCAAGAAATAGTCATGGTCACACATTTGCTCTTCTGTCCCATGGAAACATACTCACAGTTTCTGCCTACAATTCAATTTATCAAAGTCATACATCAAGTGCCGATTGTGGGAAGAGCATCGCGCAGGGCCGAGGTGGTGGCGGTTGTTGGGGGATGGGAGTGGGGCAAAACTGTTTAGCTAACACAGTTCCTGCCCTCATGGAGTTCATGGTAAGGAGATAAGATGTTACATAAATAACAATAATAATAAAAATAATATATGATTGCACAGCATTTCCAATGATCTCAAGGATCATTGCTGCTTTTAAATACCATTATTCTCCTGGTGATGCTATGTGTCTGAATATCATAGAACATCATGATCCCCAAAGAATCATATTTTCAGTTAACCCAAAGGACAATGAAAATAACAACTCACATTTAGATAGTGCTTTATAATACTTGCAAAACACCTTGCACACATCATTTCATTCACTTCTCACAACTCTGAGAGGCAGGGGCTATTCTTATCTCCACTGTATCGCAAGACAGAGATCTGGAACCGGATGAGATCTTAACAGTTACCTGGTCCATTCTCACCATTGCACAATTGCAGAAGTTGAGGCCAGGAGAGGGTGAGTAACTTGTATAGAGTCACATCGTTGGTAATTGTCTGAAGGGGGATTAAAATCAGGTTTTTCTAACTTTTTAAGTCCAGTGCTCTATTTCCTACCCCATACTGCTTCTCCAAAGCTATCTGGTGGAGGTCAGTAGAGCGTAGCAGATTGCTAATGATGACTTGTGGACGGAGAATGATGTAAGAGACATCATCTAGAATGTTAAGGACTAGAGAAGGAGGAGGGCCAGTTATTTACTGATAATAGATAGACAGCCCAAGTATTGCACTAGTGTCTATGAAATAGCACATTAAACAGTGGAAATCTTCCATCATGATGATATTCCATCATCTGCAGAGGGATTTGCAGAAAGATTTAGACAAAACCTCACACAAGATAGGAAGATGGGAGTGAAAGGATTTGTATCTGAATGGAGAGAATACCCACACTAAAGAAATGCCAGATTCATGGAAGAAATACATGGTAAATGTTTTAGAGAGGCGCAAGAAAAAATGGTACTGTCTGCAAAGCAGGAAGGTCATTTGAAGGCGAGAAAGGTCATTACTTGGGAAAGGGGCTGCTTCAAGGAGGCAGTGGCATTATACACACAAGGACTGTTGGAACCACTTGTGGTGGTTTTGTGCCATGGTAGATCCCATGACAGTGTAGAACAGGCCTGCACAACATATGGCTCATGGGCAGTATGTTGTGTAGGCCTGTTTTACATCCTCTACATTTTTCGTGGGCTGCTGAAACCCTTTGGTAGGCCGTAAGTGGCTGTGGGTCATATGTTGTGCAGGCCTGCTGTAGAATACTTTGCATTTGAATACCTGAAATGCCTTCCTGAGCAGATTCCTTCCTGTTCCTGGGCCTCAGTTCCTCCTCCTGTAAAATGTGAGCTCAAAGACCATCTCCAATCCTCTATCTTTCCAGCCTTATTTTATAACCCATGCTTCCTGCACAGAGGTAGGTTGTCCATCTTCCCTGCTTGGAATACATTCCCCTCCTTCTTTCTTCAAGGTCCAGTTAGCTTGTCCTCTCCTCCATCATTCTTTCTTGCACCATCCCACCTGTCACCCAGATTGACAGTGATCTTTCCCTCCCCAAATTTTGCTAGATTACTCTCTATTTCTCATTTCCTAAGAGTCCTCTGTATCTCACATTTCCCATTATGTCATACTTTTTTGTGAACCTATGATGTATTGTCTCTATTTAGACTGTAAGGTCCTTGAGGGAAGGGACTGTCTTGACTGAGCTGTTTCCTTTTTGTCTTTGGATTCCTAGTACCTGTCACTGGGCCTGGCACATAGTCACTCAGTCAGTCAATTAATAATCATTTATTAAGTACCTACTACATGCCAGGCATTGTTAGGTGCTAAGGATACAAATAACAAAAAAGTATCAATTTCTACTCTCAAGGAGCACATCAGGGAAGAAAGCAACAAATACAACAGCATTAAATATAAGAGCAGGAGGAAGGACATTACCACTGGGGTCAGGCGAGGGGGAATCAGGAAAGATTTCATTTAGAAGGTGGTATTTGAGTTGCATCTAAAAGGAACAGAGAGACTTTATGAGGTGGAGACAAGGAGAAAGTACAATCCAGGCATGGGTGCTGGCCAGTGCAAAGACAGGGAGATAGGAGGCAGGATCCTGCACGTGAATAGAGAAGACAATTTAGCAAAAGTTCAGGGAATAAATGCATAATGAGTCTGAAAGGGCCAGGTTGTCAAGGGATTTAAAAGCCAAACAGATGAGGTTATGTTTGATCCTAGAGGCAATAGGGAGCCACTGGAGTTTACTGAGTAGGGGACTGACATGGTCAGATGTGTACTTAAGTAAGCCTTCAGGCAACACTTATTGTATCGAATGGTTCTCCATTTTTTAATTCCTTTGAGCCTCATTTATAGTAGCCTTTTAATAAATGTCTGTTGCAATGAATTCTTTTAATTTACCACCCTTGACTCTGCTCTGTGTTGCCCTTAGCCCTCATGTCAGTAGCTGTGTTATTAAAAATTTTGGCAAAAATTAAAAAAAAACTTGAATGCCACTTGATTAGACTCAATAAGTTTGACACTCAGGTGACCCTCTCTGTTCACCTCTTACATACAACTAATTAATGAGTCTTCTTGATTCCAACTAAGCAACATCTCTTGAATAGATTCTGATACATTAGAAAGAGCAATGGATTTGGAGTCAGAGGGGCTGGGTTCCAATATTGCCTCTGAAGCCTCACTCCCTTTGTGACCTTAGGCAAGATCTCTGGCCTTCAATATCTACATCTATAAAATGAGAGGGTTGGAATATATGTGTATATATATATATATGTATATATACACACACATACATATATACGTACACACATATATACATAGATACACACACATATATGTATATAATATCTATCTACCTATTTGTGGCTCAAAAATCCTAGGAGTTTTGCTTCAATCTGCTTCAATACCCATAGTACAAGCTCTCATTACCACTACGCTCTCCTGAAACTATTCCAATAAACTCCCAACAAGTATTCCCACATTCGTTCTGTCACTGCTCCAATCCATTTTTCATAATGCTACCAGAATCATCTGTCTTATGCATATTTTGTTACACCACTCCTATGCTCGAGAATCTTGATGGCTCCTTATCATCCCGTCCCCCACTTACTCTTTTGCTCCCTCACCCTGGGTGGGCCAGGCCACCCAGAACCCATCTGGAAAGGCTAAGAGCCTCTTTGATTCATTCCTTGATCATTTTACTCAGTTATACCACTCCTATCCACAGACAGTCAAACAACCCCTGTACTTCCCCTATTAATGCTGTTTCTCCCAAGGACCCTTCTACCTCTGAGAGTCTATGATGGGGAATGCTGAGGAGGAGGGTCCAGGGCACTAGGAGGAACAACGTGCACAGAGTTTGTGAGTTATGAATATGCCAGGCATGGCAGGAAATAGGGAGGAGACCCATTGGACTGAAGTAGGACATGGCTTGTATTGGGCAACAGATAGAATAAGTCTAGAATCTCAGAATTAGAAGGAACTTCCCAGAACATCTACTACTGTCCCTGCACAGGAATCCCACCCACGACGTCACCAACAAACAGTTCTCTAGCCTGTGGTGGAAGCAGCCTTTATATTCTTAGATAATTCAGATGGTGAGGAGGTTTTTCTTTACAGTGAACTAAAACATGCCTCTGCAACAAACTGCACTTGCACAAGAGAAGCCAGCTCCTTCCTCTTCCATGAAGACAGCGATCAGATTCACTCCATACAAATATGTACGGCCTCAAACCATCCCCTGAACATACTCTGAAATGTCAATGCTTTTTTTTTAAAGTACGGCCCCCATAACTGAGCTCCAGCTATGGCCTGACCAGGGCACAGAACAGGACAATCACTGTCCTTGGTCTGGAATCCATGCCCCTCATAAAGCAGCCCAAGCTCTTTGAGCTCGTTCTGGTCAAACTGCTGGCTCACACAGAATCTCCGACTCACTAAACCCTTCCGACCTGTCCATCTCTTTGTCTTTTTCTTTTCTCTCTCATTTCCTTC
>JAQQSZ010013709.1:0-11696 GCA_028646595.1 Phalanger gymnotis
CCCTCTGGGACTTCTCTCGAATTATTTCTTTCTTGATGCTTGCAATACTTTCTTCTTGACCTGGGAGTTTTGGAATTTGGCTATAATATTCTTAGGAGTTTTTATTTTGGGATGTCTTTCAGGAGGTAATCAGTGCATTCTTTCAATTTCTATTTTTACCCTCTGTTTATAGAATATCAAGGCAGATTTCCTTGATAATTTCTTGAACAAAGATGTCTAGGCTCTTTTTTTGATTGTAGCTTTCAAGTAGTCCAATAATTTTAAAATTATCTCTCTTGGATCTATTTCCCAAGTCAGTTGCTTTTCCAAAGAGAGATTTCACATTTTCTTTTATTTTTCATTCTTTTGATTTTGTTTTATTGTTTCTTGATCTCTAATGCAGTTATTAGCTTCTATTTACCAAATTCTGACTTTTAAGTTTTTTCTTCAGTGAGGTTTTGTATCTCTTTTCATTTACCCATTTTACTTTTTTATTTTTTTTCAATGGTTTTTTTTTTTTTACATCTTTTTCCATTTGGCCACTTTTGTGTTTTAAAGTTCTTCTCTTTGGTGAATTTTTGTACATCTTTTTTCTATTTTGGCAGTTCTGCTTTTTTAGGAGTTATCTTCAGTGGGTTTTGGTGTCTCTTTTACCATTTGGCCTATTTTGTTTTTTAAGCTATTGTTTTCTTCAGTATTTTTTGTGCCTCCTTTACAAAATTGTTTACTCTTTTTTCATGATTTTCTTCTGTCACTCATTTCTTTTCCCAATTTTCCTCTACCCCTCTTATTAAAATATTTTTTGAGCTCTCCTAGGAATTTATTTTGGTCTGAGACCAATTTGCATTTTGATGCTTTAGATGTAACTGTTTTTGACATTTATATCTTCTGAATTTGTGTTTTGAATTTCTTTGTCTTTATAGCAATTTCTATAGTCAGGTTTGCTCATTTTTTTCTAGCTTATTTCTTGATTTTTAACTTTATATTAAAGTTGAACTCTGCTCCTGGTGTAGAAGAGGCACTATACCAAGCTTCAGGTTTTTTCATGTTGCTGTTTTCAGAACTAGTTCTGGCACTGTGTAAGTTTTCAGTTCATGCAAGTTGGTATAATCTTAAGAAATGTCTAGTCACTTCTCTCTTTGCCTGTGCTCTGATCTGTGAGTGACCCTAAGCACTCCTTTCTGCCCTGGAACTGTGAGAAGGGTCTCTGCTTTCCTTTGGCTGCAAGATCTCATATGCTAGTGCTCATCCTTGTGTTAGAAATGAGACTCATGACTACCACTAGGTTCCATGTGGGTAACACAACAGAGTTCTGCACCTAGCGCCAGAAAAGGGACCCCTGCAATCTCTTTCCCATAAGTTGTTCAAAGGCACCATTATTGTCTTTGGGCTGAAAGTTATGGAAACAGCCACTGCCATCATTAATTCAGTAGCTCTTAAGGCCTGGTTTTGGTTTGTGGGGGTGGAGTGTCACATGCTGACACAGCCTCTGTTCCACTCTAACCCCTGCTTCCTTTTGAATTGCCTTGGACTAGCAATTGTTTTACCCCATCCCTTTGTGGGTTTTGCTGAACTATAATTTGTTTTGAGTTATAATTTAAGTTGTTTGTAAGGGAATTTGAGAGAGCTCAGGTGAGTCTGCCTTTTCCCACTATTTCAGCTCCACCCAAGTCAATCTGATTTTAAAAAGAACAGAAAACTAAATTGTAAAAAAAAAATTAACTCAATTGAAGAGAAAATATCAGAAACTATTTTGTCCAATTACATGCTAGCAATTCTGATAACTCAGATGAAGTAAATGGATACATGCAAAGATATAAAATACACTGATTATCAAAAGAGATATTCATTTTTTAAATTATCCAATGTCAGAAAAAGAAATTATATGTGACAAAGTGAACTCTCAAAGGGAAGAAAACCCCACAACTCTGGAAGCAGATGGATTTATATTTATACTTTCATTCTCTTTTAGTATAAAAAAATATGGTCTTTATACCTAAAACAAGGATAGGAAAAACAGAAAAGTAAAACACAGACCAATATCTCCAATCTATATTAATGCAAAAACTTATAAAATATTAACAAGTAGGCTATAACAAAATATCAGAACATTACTAGATTGTGTTCATGCCTGGAACATAGGGTTTGTTCAACATGAGGAAGACTATAACTATAAAAACCCATGTTAATAATATAAATAACAAAAATGATATGATTTTATCAAGAAATGCTGAAAAGGATTTTGGGCAAAATGCAGTTTTTTTCTGTTAAGAGATCTAGAAATTATAGGAGCAAATGAACATTTATTTAACATAATGAATAATATTAATTTAAATTCAAGAGCAAACTTTATTTGTAATGTAGAAAAATTAAAGACCTTAATAAAAATGCCAAAGGTAAAGCAAAGATATCTATTATCACCACTACTAATTGACATAGTGCTAGAGATTCTAACTATAACAATAAGAAAAGAAAAAGTCAATGAAGGAATAGGAACAGTGAAAGATAAAATCAGATTATCATTTTTAATGATATCACCATTTTTATCCTAGAAAATCTTATATAAAAATAAAATTAATTTAAATTATAAATTTGGTAAATCCACATTAATTATCAACATTATTGCTTTCCAGATTATACTCAAGATTCTCTTGGATTTTCTCCACAATGCCATGCATTGTTACTTTCATATTTCCCCAATTTGCTTCCTTTCTTTTCAGCTATCTTTTATGTGCTGTCTTTCCCCTTAGAATGTAAGCTTCTTGAGAGAAAGGATTTTCTTTCTTGCTATTTGTATTTGCATTCTCAGTGCTTAGAGAAGTGTCTGGCACACAGTAAATGCTTAATGAATGCTTGTTTATATTTTTAAAGCTAGAAAGAGGAATTCCATTAAAAATAATTGCCAGAAAGTATAACATATTTGGGAGCTTATCTGCCAATATTCACCTAGTTTCTCTATGAATCTAATTACAAAATGCTCTGCAGAAACAAGGACTGATCTAAATAATTAAGGAACTATGGATTACTCATAGGTACATCAAGCCAATATGATAAAAATGACAATACCAATTTACTTATTTTCTATTGTACCAATAAAACACCAAAAAGAATATTAATTCTTATAAACAGATAAAATGTCAATAATCTTAAGGAAATAATGAAAAAGTAGGAAGGAAGAGAGCTTAGCAGTATTAGATCTCAAATTGTACCACAATGGCTTAACAATTAAAATGATTATGTACTTATTGAGTTAAAAATAGATATCACTTAATGGAACAAATTAGGTGAACAATATATAAATGCAGGTCAGCAAGGTGGCACAGGGGATGGAGTGCAAGGTTTGGAGTCAGGAAGACTCATCTTCCTGGTTCAAATCTGGCCTCAGGCACTTAGTAGCTGTGTGACCTTGGGCAAGTCACTTAACTTTGTTTGCCTTAGTTTCCTCATCTGGAAAATAAGCTGAAAAAGGAAATGGCAAGCCACTCTAGTATCTTTGCCAAGACAATCCTAAATGATGTTACAAGGAGTCAGACACGACTGAAACAAGTGAACAACAACACACAAATGTAAATAAAAAAATCTAGTTTGGATTTAATAAATCCAAAGCCACCAGTTACTATGGGAAGCACTCACTACTAGACAAAAACTGCTTGGTAAACTAGACAGTAGAGTGGCAGAAATTAGATTTGGACCAACAGCTTACACATACACCAAGATAACCTTCAAATGGATACTTGACCTAGATATAAAAGTTTACACCATAAGCAAATTAGAGGATCGAGGAAGAAATGTCCTTTTGGATCTGAATAGGTAAAGATTTCATGAATAAATAAGTGATAGAGAAGAACACACAAGATAAAATGCAGTTTTTATTATATAAAATTTAAGTTTTACCAAACAAATTGACTGTAGCACAAACCAGCAGAGAAAGCACAGGGGCAGAAATGATCTTGCAGCATCTGAGATGTTGGTTACGCCTTCACACATACCTTATCCACAAGTGTATGTATCCCATCATGTCTGTACCCTGGACATATATGTTCCTCCCATCTGCCCCTCTGCATATGTTCCCTCAATATATCCACCTTTCCCATAAATGTTGTGTGTTTTGAAGGGAGAATGTATGATAGATTTACTGAGAAAATGTTTTGTTTCCCTTTTTTTAAAAAAATACTATGCCATTTCATTAAATGCTTTGAACTTTGCTTTGATTTGGACTAATTATGTCTTCTGTCTGATCATTAAGGACAAATGCATTGGTAGAGGTGCAAGTAGTTATGATTTTAAAGGACATGAAATCAAAGAGTACCTTGGACCCAGGGTAGCTATTGCTGGGGAGTATCAATCTAGTGAATTTGAGGGGAACCTAGGCTCTTGTAGCAGCAAGCACCCTAGCATACCCAGGATGGCCTGCTAGCACAGGTTCTTTAATCTGCTTTTAAAGGAGTTAACAATCTTCTTTAACAATCTTCACTAGTTCAGGGGAAAAGTCAGCACCCTGAATGTCAGAAAATACAAGCAGAGAAATTAGCACAAAGACCAACAGACAGGGTTCTAATTGCCTGAACAAAGCAATGTCGCTATACAATTTACACTTATTGGATCAAGAGAGCCTTTACATCTGAGCAGTCAGGGAGCTCTGAACATATGGCTATTCAGTCTCGACCAGGAAATCAAAAGGTCCTTCTCATAAGTGAGCCCCCAAAGCAAAATCTCACCTCAGAGTATATATACACTTCTCAGAGCCAGAAAGCATCACAACCTTCATGACTCAGTGCTTAATTAACTTAGTATCGAAAGATGTGAAAGCCTTCCTGCAAGCAAGCCTACCCCTAAGCAAGCTCCTCCTAGGCAAGTCCTTCCCGCAATGGGTTTTATGTGACTCAGAATGTAGCACAGCCAGACTGGAGCTCAAAGCAGTAATATATTCATGATTGAACACATGTGGTCACATAGGCCTATTAATGGGTAGGGAAGATCTTCCTATTCCGTTACAGCTGTACATATGAATTATCCAGGTAATTGCTTCCATTGCATTGCATCAGGTGCTTAAACACACAGAAAAAAAGTTAGCTGAACTTCTTTTTGTTCAACCTGTGAAAAATACTGTTTATGCTACTTTTCTTACACAGGTAGGAAGAAAATTAATTACATTAAATTATTATTTAACTTTCTATAGCAGCTATTAGAAAGAAAAGAAAACTAAGAAGATTATATTTTATCTGATCCATTGTTACATTTTCACAGGAATATTACTATTATCTTCAGTCAATATTTCTAAGTCTTGGGAAAAATGTTAAGGAACCAAAATCCCAAATAATTTCTTAGATTTAAATCCATATACTTCTTTTAATCATAAAATTTTTGTGTACTAATATGTGGTCAATCTTTGTTAAGGTACCATAAATCACTGAGAAAAAGGTACATTATTTTCTATTTCCATTCAATTCTTTCTAGATATCGTTCACATCTGGTTTATCTAAAATTCTATTCACTTTCTTAACTTCTTTCTTATTTATTTTTTGGTTAGATTTATATAATTTTTGAAACAATTAATGATTTTAGCCAAGCAGCAGAATATAAAGTGAATCCATATAAATCATCAGCAAAATTCTACAAGAGTACACCATTTAAAATAACTCTAGACAGTGTAAAATACCTGGGGGCATACCTGCCAGGCAAACCCAAGAACTATATAAAGAAAACTATAAAAAACTTTATATAAATAAAATCAGATTTAAATAATTGGAGAAGTATTCATTGTTGGTGGGTAGTCAGGGCCAATACAATAAAAATGACGATTTTACCCAAACTACTTTATATATTCAATGTCATCCCAATTAAATTACAAAAAAATATTTTAGTGAATTAGAAAAAATAATGACAAAATTAATTTGGAAAAACAAAAAAGTCAAGAATATCAAAGGAAATAATAAAAAAATGCAAAGGAAGGAAGTTTAGCAGTACTAGATCTTAAATTGTATTATAAGACAGTAATTATCAAAACTATCTGGTACTAGTTAAGAAATAGAAAGGTAGGTCAATGGTATAGAGTAGCCATAACAATTTATAGCAGCAAATAAAGATAATAACCCTGTATTTGACAAATATCTTAAGTGACTTAAGATTTTGGGATAAGAATTCATTATTTGGTAGAAATTGTTGGGAAAACAGGAAAGTGGTATGGTAGTGGGAGAAATGAATATTTTTCTCTTGTATTTAATAACTAATTTAATAACAATCAGTGTGGGAAATCTCTCTTAAGGATTTACCCAGGTCAAGATCTAATCAGACAGTAAAAGAAATTCTAAATTTGGGCCAATGGGTATATTCCTGCTCATTGTGTTTGCTCAGACAAGTCTGGGAAAATGTTGGTTCACCCTTTTGTCAAGACAGGAGATATGGAAATTGATAACTCTTTGACTAAGATTTGGGTGACTCAAGTCACATTCTTCAAGACCCTCATTTTAATATAAGCCACCTCACATTGTGTTAACCAACTGGAGTTGATTGATACCCCTCAGGAACACTTACTCTTCAACAGGCTTATATATTGTGAGTCTATTGCCATGAGAGGTCTTTGGTCTAAGAGAGACAGCCAAATGACCATCTGTTTATTAATAAAAGTGCTGGCTTTACTAACAAAATAATTAAATTACCACGAAACCATATCTCAGCAGAAACTGGGAATGAACCAAGAGTTCACACCATTTACCAAGATAAGGTCAAAATGGATACATAACCTAGATATAAAGAGATATTTTATAAGAAAATTAGGAGAGCATGGAACATATTATTTCATCAGACGTAGGGATAGGTGAACAATTTATGAATAAACAAGAGATAGAGGCAAAGTTAGGTGTAAAGTGGATCATTTCAGTTACACTAAATTAAAAACATTTTGTAAAAATTTTAATTAGAGGTATAGATAGTACTGTCTGCACAAATAGCATGGGGGTATTGTGTGCTCAAAGGGAGGCAGAATAGATATTACTAGTCTTTTTTTCTCATAATCAGAAGGAAAGCAGAAAATTGGGAAAAATTTATAGACAGATTATCAGATAAAAGTCTCATATCAAACATATATAAAGAAACTTCATCAAATCTATAAAAATGTAAGTCATTCTCCAATTGATAAATGTTCAAAGGATGTGAACAGGCAGTTTTCCTTTGAATAAACCAAAACAATTTATACTCATGTAAAATCCCCTAGATCATTATTAATGAGAGAAATGCAAGTTAAAACAACTTTGAGATATCATTTTACACGTATGAGATTGGCTAAAATGACAGAAAAGGACAAATATTGGAGAGGATGCGGAAAAACTGGGACACTAATTCATTGTTGGTGGAATTGTTAACTGATCCAACCATTTTGGAGAGCAATCTGGAATTATGTGCTAAGAATTATTAAACTACCTATACCCTTTGACCCAGCAATACCACTACTAGGTCTATTTCCATAGATGATTAGGGAAAAAGGAAAAGAATCTGTATGTTCTAAAATGCTTCCAGCAGCTCTCTTTGTGGTAGGAAAGAAGTGGAAATTTCGGGGATGCTCATAAATTGGGGAATGCCTGAACAAGTTGTGGTATGTGATTGTGAGAGAATACCACTATGCTATATGAAATGATGAGCTCGATGATCTTAGAAAAATATGGAAAGACTTGCATAAAATAATGAAGAGTCAAATGAACAGAACCAAGAGAACACTGTATACAGTAACAGCAATATTGTTTTAAGAAAGATTTTGAGAGAATAAGTTATTTTGTCTATTATAAATATCCAAATTAACTACAAAGGACATATAAAAATGGATGCTATCTGCATCCAGAGAAAGAACTAATAGAAATATGGAATAATTTTACACATGCGCGCGTGCACACATACACACACACACACACACACACACACACCCACCCCTATTTGTGTCCAATGGTAGCCATTTCTAGGGCAGGGTGGGGGTGGAGAGAAGAAAAAAAAAGAAACTTACATGATATTTTTGTTGTATATTTGAAAGGTATAGCAAGTTGTACATAGTAGATTTGCAGTTTTATGTGCAATCATCTTTTTTATTTTACTGTTATGGGAATACTTGTTTCATTCTATAAATTAAAAATAAAATAAAATTGAAAATATTCATACGCTTCTTCTTAAGAACATGTTTATTTTTAGAAAGAAAACAATGAACACGAGATTTTCAGGATAAGAGAAAGGTGAGCAAGCTAAGATCTACTGAGCAAAATGAACTTTCTCATTATACTTTCTGTTAGTCCACATTTATGTACCTGTGAACCTGCAACATGAAGGTTTTGCCTTTGTCCCATGACCTTTCAGCTCCTGCATGAATGATACTTTTGTCTATTGTGGTTGGGGTGGGGTAGGGGAAAGTGCCAAATTTTGTCTTTAAGTGGCATGCTTATCCTACGGGTTAACAGAATCACCTATAACTTAAGAAGACATAAAACCCCCCAAGTTATTTGGGGTGGTAATGGTGTTTTTTCTCTCAATGGAGGCATTCTTAAAGAATTCAAGTTTGTAACTATGTCAGTATTTTCATTTTATAAATATCTTTCTTTTTCTTCTTTGCTGTCTCTGACTCTGTCTCGATATCTCTATGTCTCACCTTAGTCTCCTCTCTGTCAATTCCACCCTTCCTCACTTTCATGATTTTATTGGCATAGGCAACTCTCAAAGCTGGCTCTCTTCTACCCCATGATGCCTTTATTCCCACAAACAAGGCATCTAAATCAAGGGTTCTTAATTTTGTGTGTGTGTCATAGACATTCTGTAGCAATCTGGTGAAGCCTATGGTTCCCTTCTCAGGACAATGTTTATTGCCCATATTCAAAATTGAAGGAGATAATAAATTTTAATTAGAGATATAGATAGTACTGTCTGCACAAGTAGCATGGGGGTATTGTGTGCTCAAAGGGAGGCAGAGTAGATATTACTAGTCTTTTTTCTCTTACTCTTCTGCAAGAGAGACTAATTCCTGCTTGAAGGGGAAGTAGGAAGTTGAGGCCAGCATCTGCTCTCCTTAGAGAGAAGAAGTACCAGGTTAGACTTATATCTCTCTCCTCCCTTAAGTATAATTAGACTAGAGGATGTGGTTTTCAGGTTCAATCTAACTTCTGCTCACAGTTTCATTATGGAAAGAAGCAGGACCCCAAGCTTCACATACAAAGTTTTCCCCTTTATTACTATCAAATATCAGCTCCACAATGAACACATGGTAGATAGTCAAGAAACCCATTAATCTAAATTGGTAGTAAAATAGAAATCAGAGAAAATATACATAGGAGAATACATATCAGACAAGATAGTGATGGAGCTCTCCCACTGGGAGCGAAGTAACTCAGCTCAATCAAGAGACAGAGTCATAGATCTCCCCTCAGGGGAAATTCCTTGAAGTCTCTAGTGTAGCAAGCTGGCTATAGGGATGTTACTGGGACTGCCCGCTCCCCTCATGTTGGCTTTTTCCCCTCAGTTTTTTTCTTTAGTAACCTGAAGTGAGATTGGCGTAATACATCTTCTCTTTTTTAGTTAGAAGTCAGAAGCACCAGAAATGACTGCAGAGCCCTAAGAGACTTTAAGCAGATTCAAAAACTTGACAGACAATAGTGTTCTACTGTCACTCCACCCAGCCCCCTCATGCAAATTCAAGTCTTTGATTTCCACCAATGAGGAGAGAGTCTCATTCTATTGGGCTTTGGGTCTGGGGTTACAGAAGTGAATGAGATTAAAGATGTAATTTTTTTCTCCCTTCCAAGGTCATGGACTTCAAAATCTATCTAAAGACCACCCAGGTTAAGAACTCTTGATCTAAACTTGCTAGGTTGCCTTTGTTCTTTTTTTTTTTGATGTGGATTTATACTCAGTTTCACCAGTCATACTATTCTTTTTGGGACATTCTTAAGAGAAATAACCTAGTTAGAGGGCAAATGATTTAAAAGATGACAGAGTAGTAACACTGACTCCTCAACAATGTCAACAACACCCTATATAATCCTCAACTCCAACAATGTATGAATAGATGGATGAAAAAGTATTTATTAAGTGCACTGCACTGAGCAATGGGAATAAAAAGACCAAAACAAAGACAGTCCTTGCTCTCAAGGAGCTTACATTTTAATGAATGAGACAACACACACAAAAAAAGAGAATAGTTACCAAGAAGTGACATTTTAGTCTGAAAAGTTTCAGGCATAATAAGTAGGGAAATAAAATAAAAAATCAAATGAATAAAATAAAATGCTTGGATATAGGAACAATGGTAGAATTAATTTGATACTGATTCATAGTCCCAGAACCTACAGTGGGAGGGGAGAAAGGAGGGGTTTGGATTGGGGAATGATCACGGGGGAGGAAATGGGTTTTGGTGAGGAAGAGATGGCTGTAGAGTATAGAGTGAATTGAAGCATGGCTAAGACTTTCCAGAAACTGGTTTGGGGAAGGCAGTCACCAATCAATTTGGATGTTTCTCCAGGGCTGAAAAGCCTTTTTCTTCGCAATTGACTAACCAGAAATTCCACAGGAAAATAGTTTCCTTATTTTGCGTTCTAATGAACTTGGAACTTTTGAAAATCTACTTGAGAAGGCTGAAGTGAATTTTTGTATCACCAATGAAGAAAGAGAGTCACAGAATTTGAGAGTTGGAAGAGACCTGAGTGGTCATCTAGTCCAATCCACATATGAAAGGAATTCCTATTATAATTTACCCCAACCAATGGTCATCCAGCTCCTGCGTGAAGATCTTCAAGGATGAGAAACCCACTACTTCCTAAAGCTGTCCATTCTACTACTTTCTAGATCTGAAAGAGCTATGTTGAAATTCTCCACTATTATAGTTTTACTATCTATTTCTCTTTCCAATTTGATTCAGATGCTATGCTATTTGGTATATGTGCATTAAAATTGATATCAATTAATTATTTATTGCTCTTTTAAGCATGATGTAATTTTCTTGCTTATCTCTTACTGTGTCTATCTTTTCTTTGGTCTTACTGAAAATAGTGATTGCTACCCTTGATTTTTGAAGCATAACATATTTTGCTTCAGTCTCTCATTTTAACTTTACAAGAATATTTTTCAAGCATGATTTTTATAAAGAATATTGCCAACAGTATATTACTGGATTGTTTTCTGATCCATTCTGCTATCTTCTTCAATTTTATGGGTGAGTTTATCCTATTCACGTTTTAAAATTTTTATTTATTTAATTTATTTAACATATTTAGTTTTCAGCATTGATTTTAACAAGAGTTTGAATTAGGAATTTACTCCCCATTTCTACCCTCCCCGCCACTCCAAGATGGTGTATATTCTGGTTGCCCCATTCCCCACTCAGCCCTCCCTTCTGTCACCCCACTCCCCTCCCATCCATTCTTCCCTTCCTTTCTCATAAGGCAAAATAAATTTCTATGCCCCATTGCCTGTGTATCTTATTTCCTAGTTCCATGCAAAAACTTTTTTTTGTTGTTTTTGAACATCTGTTTTTAAAACTTTGAGTTCCAAATTCTCTCCCCTCTTCCCTCTCCACCCACCCTCCCTAAGAAGGCAAGCAATTCAACATAGGCCACATGCATATCATTATGTAAAACCCTTCCACAACACTCATGTTGTGAAAGACTAACTATATTTTGCTTCTTCCTAACCTATCCCCCTTTATCCAGTTTTCTCCCTTGACCCTGCCCCTTTTTGAAAGTGTTTGTTTT